>JASDQU010014236.1:157161-201571 GCA_032191745.1 Picea mariana | reverse complement strand
ACTTACTCTTAGTGCTATTTTGGTTTTATACACTATTACTTGTTATATATATATGAGAAACTTTGCAAATTTGTGTATAATGGTTTGGAATCTGGATTCACATGGATGCACATGAATATATATGAGAAACTTTGCAAATTTGTGTATAATGGTTTGGATTCACATGGATGCACATAAATATGTATTTGTTTTTCAAAAATTTGAATATTTTATGTATTTTTAGTGACTGGTTTTTTGATCCGGTTTTTTTCCGGTTCCGGTTTTTGGGGTCGACCGGTTCAATGACCGGTTCCGTTCTGGTAACATTGCTGTGAAGGGCTTCATGATAGACATGCTATAGGTCTGGACCAACAAATTTCCAGGCTGCCTTGTAAAATTCGCAAGGGAAACCATCAAGGGAAAGTTCCTTGTCGTAAACCATCTCACGTAGGGCCATGGAAAGCTCATCTAGAGATAAGATCAAGTCACAGGCTATCCTCTGCTCTTCAATAAACTTACATGGAACCAAATCAAGGCATTTATGGGTAGCTTCTTCTCTCTTTGTAGAGATGCCTTGGGTTTGGAACAATTTTCTGTAGTGATTGACAAATTCTCTTTCAATTTCTTTTGTTTTGGAGATCCAACACGGAGAAGTTTTTAGGGCTGAAATATTCTCATTGGCTTCCTTAGTGGTAGGATCCTTTTAGAAAGGTTTTGTAGGCCATTTTCCAATCTTTATCCAATGAAGTCATGCATATAGCTGAGTGCCTCCTTAACAAACATTGCTCTTCCACCTTTGCGGCACGAGCTTGTTTTTCTTCATCATAAGGGGTCCATTGCAAGACCTCCATGAGACCCTCTATCTTGGTGTGCATTGCATTGTTGTGACTACGTCAAACTTGAGCAATTTGCTTACCATACCTATGTAGGAAGAGAATCGTTCTCGAAATGGCGTCTTTCCACCAAACTATCCAAAACGAGAATCCTTGTGTAGCTCGGGAATCAAGTTCTACACATTATGGATACTAGCTTGGTAGCTTGGGTTGTAGAGGTGCAAAACATTGAGTATGTAACGGGCTTAGGGCATATGCATGCACTTGGCTCCCTAGGATAATATAGACAAGATGGACTGCTAGTCCGATAAAGTGGTTGTCTCAACAACATGGATTTGTTGGCCTCCAAAATGGTCAAAATGGAAAGAGTTATGCTCGGAGAGGAGGGCTTTATCAAGCCACTTGTAAATTTATTCTAGCCCTTTTTCGAAGTTCATCTAGGTGAACCAAGCCTTTATAGTATCTTGACAGTCGTACAATGCCTAGTGGGATTTTAGAGCTAGACGAACTTCTTCCCTAGCTAGTAGACACACTAGTAGTACCCCTTTTTTATCACTACACGTAACCATGTTGAAATCCCTATAGAGAAGCCAAGGGGCGTTAGGGGGTTCATTGGCAATCCAACACCAAAATGTTGCACTCTAATTTGAGTCATTAGAAGCACAGATATTAGGCAGTCTAGTAGTGGACCATCCAAATTGAGTAAAATCCAACCAAGTAATGTAATGGGTTAGACCCCTAATCAACAATAATGCTAAAAAATGATAGAGAGACCATAATAGAAACATCGCCTTTTTTATTAGAATGATCAAAACAAAAGTACTTTAGCCTCTAGCCATATTAGAAATAAGGCGATACGAAGCAAAAACCCTACAATTTGACTTCTTGCAAACACATAATCTTTGTCTCACCAAACGAAGTCAACACATAACAAATGATGTTTTTTCTATGAGGGTCATTTAGATCTCATACATTACATGAGGTATCTTTCATTAAAAATCAAAGACATCTTACATCTCTACTTCATTATTCTCAAGGTTGCAGAGAGCATGGAAAGAGTTATTTGTAGGAGATGAGTTCAACCAAAACTCACCAAGAGTCGCTTGTTGTGCCCTCTTTTGGTGTCCCTCAACATAAAAAACCGTTTCACATTTTTGTGAGTGTAGGAGTGGAGGAGGAGAGCGCACACTACAACCACCATCTCCCTATTGCATGGCACTAGAAGGGGTTTTATTGGCTACCTTTGTCAATCACTGACTAGGTTTGGCCATGGTTGTGGCCTTGAGTGTTGAAGCCTTGGCAGTTGGGGTCTTTTGGGTAGGGGCTTCGACTGCACCATTAGCTTTTATTTTTACAAACCACTTTAGTCCAAACACCTTCACTTGCATTCACTGCCTAGGGGTCTTTGGCTGGGCGGAGCCACGTTTGGGTTGACGCGTTCATGAGCATATAGTCATAGATATGATGATTCGATCTTTGATAGCAGAAGCAGGTGTTGAGAAAATTGATGTATCAGATTGGTTAGTGGTGTATCTAGTTACTTATGAGCATAAATTCTTTGAGATCTTTAGTTAACCCTAACACAACCTCTATGCTAAGGTGGCGGGTGGAAAAACCTCTCAAGCTCATGGCAGATAAACACCCCTATGGGGTTTGCAATACATTCTAGGGCTAGCCATAATTGGATTTGGAGGCTTGGGAAATCCACCCAAACCAAACAAAGCTAGTTGGGTAGTTTTTTCCACATAAACGTCATGGGGCTAATCTAGTGGGTAAAAACCGTTAGGGTATTCTTATAGATCTAAGGGCCTTGATGCATGATTTCTTGCACATTTGGGTCATTAAATGAAATAGGAAGAAACCCTTGCATAAACTCTAGGTATGGGTGTAGTGCCAACCATGTGGCTCCTACACCTCTCAAATCCAGTGCTGGATGATCGACTTAGGAGGTAGCCTCCTAAAAAAGTAACTCAAGATGGAGTCCACCTTAAAAGAATTGCATAAACTATCATACTTAGAATCTTAAAATACAACATGATGGAGTCCACCTTAAAAGAATTACATAAACTATCATACTTACAATCATAAAATGCAATATCAATAGGAGGTTCATTACCTTGTGATACATTTTTGGGACAAACATCTGAGGAGCCTTTAGTGCCATCCTCATTCTCCAGAGCGGTAGCAATACTAAAAATGACAATGGATTTTTCAGGTGAGGCCATATTGGCTCCCCTTATGATAGAAAGGTTGTGCCTTGATAGGTCAGCGAGATTGCAATTAATGTGAAAAGATTGAACAATTACTCTACAACAACCGAAAGATCAAAATCCTTCAAGCCGTGGATCCATCCCTCTATCTAGGGTTTTTTGTGCTCTACCCCCATAAGATTTTGACTTGCATATACTTCCAAAAATAAGTGGGGGGTAGCAAAGGAGGGTTTTCAACAGTGACAAATTTCTATGTAAAATTTGCAACCATATTCAAAGTATCTCATATACACTAACTTATTGTAATGTTAAGGAAAACCTTGTAGGGAAGCCCAAGGGATGCTTCCTCACATTTGTGCATGGCGTCCCTAGTAAACTTATTGACATAAACTAGTGCGCCTAAACCTATTGACGAAACTAGCCAAATTCCCAACATCATTGACAACAATTGATTGAGCTAACCCTTTGGGATTTATGTTTGGAAACATCTCATTCCACCCTCAAGCACTTAAGTGGGAGTGAGAATGTTGGTACCTTGCCAGCCCCAATTGGCCCATGAGGAGCAAATATGTCACAAGAGGGATTTAAACTTGGGTGGGGAGGATAAAGACATCTCCTCTTAACTACCCAAGCTAGACCCAATTGACTTTTAAGATGGTAAACATCTAATCCTACCCTCAAGCACTTAAGTGAGAGCGAGATTGTTCGTAGCTTGCCAGCCCTAAGTGAGATCGAGATTGTTGGTACCTTGCTAGCCCCAATCAGTCCACGAGGGGAAGCCATATAACAAGTGAGATTTGAACTTGAGTGGGGAGGATAACAACTTCTATCTTAACCACCCAAGCTAGACCCACTTGACAAATGTAGAATGGACTATTTAGGTCAAACACATAACAAGTGGGATTTGAACTTGAGTGGGGAGGATAACAACTTCTGTCTTAAGTTTTAACCACCCAAGCTAGACCCACTCGACAAATGTAGAATGGACTATTCGAATTATATATAAAATTTCACATTTTCCTATTTAATACTGATAATATTGCACACCTTTATGTTTATTTTGATGTCTATGAAAATTGTGATTGCATCGCATAATATAAAGTGGTACATGGTAGATACGAAAAATGTGAAGGGCTTAAGGATCGTATCATTGGAAAGGATGGGAATTGTGTAGTTTGTAAGTATTCTATTGTTACAAAAAGGGGAGGCTTCAGGAAAGGATGTTGAGAGGCATCTTCAAAATTGCAGATATTAAGCATCTCAAGCTCTTTCCTTATTGGCTTGATCACTCGGCAATGAACTTGGTCACCAATTTTGCTTATTTGTCCATCACTCTAGTTGTATTGTAAAGTGGTTGAATTCTTAGATATAGGCATCTATCATTTGGTTGGACTTTTGTTGTTGGTATTACCACTGTTGTTGTTGCTCCTTCCAATAGTTGACATGATATAATTTGTCCTTGATAACGATCTTAATCTCTTCCCACATTATGGCTTGAGTGGTGCCTAGTGTCTATTTACATTGACACTAATTCTTCCACCAAAGCAAAGCCTCTCCACGCATGTGTAGCTTTATGAAAGATACTTTCTTTGCATTCATGAATTGTTGTGCTTCATAAAATGAACCTCGCTCCCTCGACCAATCATCAAGTTCCAAGGCATTCAACTAGCTATCACAAAGAAAATTTTCCACCTTGGTTTACATTTTGAAATAGGAAGGAGAATTTGGTGACGAGCTTCCTCCACCACTCATTTTTAGGTTGGGATTACTTCCAGGGGATCTCTAGTGGATATTTGTCTCCATTGCTATGAGAAATGTAGTGAAAATCTGCAACAACTGAGTAATATTGGCCATTTGTCTATTCATGTTCCCCACTTTGCCAATGAGATTGGCATCTTCTTCTAGCAATGCAATGTGACTTTGCATATCATCCTCCATTCCTTTTTTTAGTCTAAGAGTGCACTTGTAGAATTAGCACAACTACAATGACAAACTACAATGAGCTCAACTCACTTCACAATCCTTCATACTTTATGGCATGACAATTTAACAACTTGGCTAGAAATGATTTCGTATATTAAAGCACATTGGTGCTATAGTTTGGGAAACAAATCTCAACTTTGAATCCTCATTAACAACATAGTTCTGTACAACAAAATATGAACATCAAAAAGATTGATACAATCAATGGCTAATCAACCAACTATCAACCAACGCATTTACAATTTGAAGGGGGGTATAAATAATATACTAAGGGGATACAAATCAATTTTGGTTTGTGCATATTCTCTAAATTACATAGTTGTACAAAATTTAGGAAGAGGAGACAGAGAGCATGATAACCTGCCATGATTGTTGGACTTTCATTTGTGACAATGTGTTGAGTTGTCCATCTGCACTAACAGGCTTGCGCTATTTTGTCTTGTGTTTCTGCGACAAAAGTGTGCATGCTAAGGTAACACGACAATCTATGAAACATGACATGCCCCCTTAGCCCTGTGTCTCTTATGTCATCGTGTCAGACACATTGACCCATGGAACACACTAGGGATGCATCTATGATACATGTCCAATATGTGTCAGACATGTAGTCCTAGGGTGCCCTAACAAGACATGCAGTCCTAGGGTGCCCTAACGAGACATGCAGTCCTAGGGTGCCCTAACGTGTTAGACATGCAAGGCTTGAAAAGGGCCACACAAGTGGTAAATTCACTTGAAAACAATGGGAGCCCTTCATTTCATTTATTTTCACCATTAGGACAACACTCAAGCACTATGTAAGTTAAGGATAAACACAATTTTGGAAGGGATTCTAGGAGATTTGAAGGGATCCTACATTTCAAAGTTTGTCATTTCTCCAACAATGGTATTATTTGTCATTCATACCACATAAATCATGGATCAATCATTAGGGGTTGTTGTTAAAGGTCAAAGAAAAGGGAAAAATGGTATTGCTTCTCCTCCTTCAAGTTCATCTATTGTTGTTATTGTTCCATCTACTACAAGTGGAGCTTCCATTGTTGCAAATAACCCTTCTATTTTAAGAAAGAAAATATCCGTTATGGAAATATGTAACAAGAAAATAAAGACTCAAGGCAAAGCTTGTTGCAGGAGGACACGTTGTTTGGAGATGTAATTTTTTTCATATTAAATATGAGACCCACCTACTACTTAGCTAAGGGCCATTTGTTGGGCCGTGAGGAGAGAGGAATTGGAGCATATGAAGAGGTGTCTTTGAGGAAACAAAAAAAAGTGATAAGAGAAGATTGTATTGTCTTGGGGAAGAGGGCAACAATAAGTAAGAAACATAGAGATAATGATCCTCTTCCATTCTTGAGGAAACCATCTAGGAAAAGTGGGAGTGGGGTTGAATTTGACCGACAAAGAAGAGGCAAGTTCCTAGTGGAGGTCCAATGGACAAGATCTTTCTACAAGGGCTACAAGAGGAGGTTGATCTCACCTTTGGGTTCTTTTTCTATCTCAACTTCCTTTCATTTAATGGTGCACGATCTCTATCTTTTGAGATGTGTCAAGCTCTAGTTAAACGAGCTCCAATTAGGTATGTGCCTCGCAATTCAAAGAAGCCTAGAAACACATTGTTGGTTAAGGCAAAGGATTGTTGTTGATGGATGGATAGATCTAGCATGCCATCCACTCATCAATTTCATGGTGCCATCAAAGAATGGACTACTCTTCTTGAAAGCAATCGATGCTCTTGGAAAATACAAGGATGCACTTTATATGGGTGAGTTGTTCATTAAACTGATAGAACAAGTAGGTGTTGATTCTTGTGTGCAAATTATTATAGATAATGCCGATGTTTGCAAGGTTGCAGGCATGATTGTGGAAACTAAATATCCATCGCGATTTTGGACATCTTGCAATGCTCATTCTTTGAATTTAGCACTTAAATCTACTGCTTCATATGTGACGTGGATGTGAGAGTTAATTGATGATGCAAGCCATACCCACAATTTTGTACAAAATCATACCAATGCCTTTACAATCTATAAAGTGTACACAAATATTTCATTATTCAAGATTGCAAATACTCAATTTGCATCCTCATTCATCATGCTTATGATGTTGAGGGAGGTCAAGGCCGCACTTGGATCCATGGTTATTTTTTACTATTGGTCTTTTTGGAGAAATAAGGTTCAAAATGTGTTAAAAAGGTCAAGGATACAATGTGTGGAAGAGGGTAGATCTTACCATTAAGATCATGGACCCTATCACTTCTTTGTTGCGGTTTCCTAACATGGACCAACCCATCTTAGCAAATGTTTACTAGGGGTGGGACTCCATGATTAAGTTTGTGAGCACTATTATTTTAGAGCATGAGTTTCCTAAGGATGGGACATTAGCAAAGAACTTATTCAACAACACAAGGGATATTCTTCTTAGCATGTGGGAGAAGATGGTTGGTGGGAGAGGTCATGTATTACCATTAAGATTATGGACCCTATCTTTTCTTTGTTGTAGTTTGCAAACATTGACCAATCCATCTTAGCAAATATTTATGACAGGTGGGACTCCATGATTGAGTTTGTGAAGACTGTTATTTTAGAGAATGATTGTGTTGAGTATGGGACATTAGCAAGGAACTTATTCAATAACATGCAAGATATTCTTCTTAGAATGTGGGAGAAGAATTGTACACCTTTGCATTGCTTGGCTCACATTAAATCCTAAGTACCACAATGATGAGTGGTTGAATGGTGGGCCTTCATGTAGACTTTCTCCTTACATGGATAGTGCCATCTGTGACGAGGTGGAGGGATTCGTAGAGTTTTCCACTTACATTGGGAGATTCAAAGGCTATGATATGATCAAAGATAGGAGGATTAAGAATCCCTATGCTTGTTGGGCAAGTTAAGGGGTGTTGGATTTTTATAAAATTAGTTAGCATTAGATTTACCATAGCAATTTAAATCATCTTTCAACATTCAATAATCATATATTGAAATATAAACAAGCACAAGAAGACACAAAGATTTATTCGGGAAACCCTTCTTCACAAGGGGAGAAAACCCAACAAACTTTTCTTTAGAGAGAATATCCTTGCCAATACATTATAACCATGAGCAAGCTCTATCAACTAGAGCAAACCAAGAAAGAAGAATCCCAACAATATGTACTTATCTTCACAAGAGATCACCCAACAATATAGTTGCAGAAAACCCTAGCTAGAGCACTAGAGTATTTGGCCTCCATCAGCGCACCACCAAGACAAAAGAGAAACCCTAGTGAGGGTTATGAGGAAACCCTAGCCAACTTGCATCCCTCTTCCTTCCTTCTTCGCTGGACTGCTGCAACTGCTTCTCTCCACTAAACTTGCGCTAGGATTGCAGAGTGAATGTGTGACAAATGAGGAAGGCGTCACCTTTATTTATGTTATCCACCAGTTTGCACAATCTGGATTTTATGAAGGGCCGCCAGAGAATGAGCAAGCAGTGCTCATATTTGCAGATTTTAGAGTTCAGCAGGTCTTATAAAAGACCCATTTTTTCCGTATTTCCACCATTGTAATAAATGTCTTAAGTATGAGAGATTGTAAAAGGCTATTGGCCACCCAAGACCAGGAGTGAGCACATACTTTGGGGTGTTTTTTTCTACTTGTTAATTATTTTTCCCGCTTGCCTTAGTGAGAAGAAAAAATAATTTCTAAGTTTTTTCACTCAAAAGACTTAGCTCCAAAGCTGGAGTATGCGCTGGCAAGCAGGTTTTGGCATGGAAAATCCAATGTCTAGTGTCTAAATGTATATAAGCTCATACTAGGACATAGTGTGTCAGTCATTTGGAAATTGTGGCTAGGTTTGATAGGTTTTTTTAAGTTTTCAGTGAATTAATTAAATTCCCGCAAAAATGGAATTTATTAATTCTGAATCAATAAATGTAAAAAATATGGCATCAAATGTTGTCAGATGCCATATTTACAGTCGTTTTCTAGTCCAGAGTATCATGTAAACCCCTATTTCCCATCTTTCGAGACTAGAAAGTAATTATCACTAAACAATCAATTTTACTCTAAATTTACGGAAAATGGGTAATTTAATTAATCTCCTAAATTTTAGGAGAACTGGGGAACGTGATTGAGACATGTTTTTTCATGTCCCCAGTTCACTGAGGCCTAAAGGCGAGTTAGCTAAGGGAGAAGTCGACTTGATTGAGATGACATGGAGTGGGAGGAGATCCCAATGAGGGAACTCGACTCCCTCTCCCCTTTGTGGCGCATTCCCAAACCCTTGCGCATCTATTAAGGGACCCATGCCTCACTTAACTAACCCATCACTCCCCCTTACTTCCACTCTCACTTACCTTCACTCGCCTCCACTCCCCTTTCACTCCACTCCCTCTCCCCTTTACCTAACACCTCTCCACTCCACTCCCTATTCACTCCCACACATCTCCTCTTCACTCCCACGTAACTCCCTCATATCCTCACGCATTCCTAAACCCTAAACCTAACCCTAGCACATGCATTACTTAGGGATTGTCCCCTCCCATTCCTATTTAAGAAAGGGTCGACCTCTCCTTTAGTTAGTCAAATCTTGGGCAAGCAAGCATTGTAATGTTGTAATATCTTCTGTAATAATAAAGACTTTGGAGCTAGCTTTGGTGTGTGGACTCAAATGTGTGGATGAATGTTGGATACATGAGGTGATGTTGTATTGATTTTATGCATAGTATCTTTGCTATTTGACTAATCATAAGGATATTGTTATCTAGATGGAGTAAGTTGTTTAATTTGTTTATTATGCAATTTACTTGTTGATCTATACTCAAGCATTTCATTGCATGTGTGTTTTTGCTTAAACTAATGTGCTCTTGAAGATTTTGTGTAGAGAAACACCAAATACAAGAACTTGCAGGTATCAGTATTGCAGGTAATACCAATCTTTTGGAGAGGTAAAGGAGATCGGTTGCTTCCTTTTTCTATCCAAGGAGTTCTTAAGGAAAACATTCACCCTCTTCTTCACATCAAGGAGAGCCCCATAGTTCGAATTTTCCAAGCTCAAGCAAAACTCAGAATTTCGATAAAACTCTTTCCCTTACTCTCTTTCTTTTGGTTGCATGCTGTTTAGAATAGCTTCAAAGTTTATTTTTAAACATCTAAAGGTTGCATGCATGTGTTTCCTAGATCTAATTACAATTTTATCAACTTTTGAGAGTAGATCTAGGCATTTTTTTAGCATTTTCTGGACCTTTTCATCTAGAGTCTAGGTTAAAGATTGTGTTTGATTTTAACTTCTTATCAAGCTGTTTAGAGGTCTATTGTTTGCTGTCCTAAAACAACAAACAAAAGTCGCTAAAATGAGCCTAAGTTAGGTCTGTTTAAAGTCTCAAAAAAGCCTTAAAAATTTACCTTTTTGCCTTTGAAAAAGTTTCTAGATTTTTGGTGAAATTTTTTAGTTGTTTAAAACTTCTTTCCATCGTTTCTAACTTCTTTTGTTTGCTGTTTTGTTGCAACAAGTATAGATCCAAAAGGAGAGTCTGCCCGTTTGGGGCGAAATTCAGGGCTTTCGGGGACCCTGGGGGGTTGTGACTTCATCAAAACGAAGTTTCTCATTTCTGTCTTTTCTTCTTGTACTCTCCTTGACGATCCAAAAATAAGGATTCCTCTTCTTCTAAAGGAGCTAAAAGCTCAAAAAGAACTCTAAGTTCTCCATTGTAATAGTGCAATAAAAGTGGGCCTTTTGTGCCCAGTTTCTTCATCCCCTTAGGGGGATTTGTGTTGTGGTTTGCTTTTGTCTCTTAAGGTTGTGCATGCTTAAATATAATAATCAATTACACAAGTCAAACACACTACAACAATCTAACTTCATGCATCTTAAACAAATTCTCAGATTTTCATGCATATTTAGTTTCAAGTAATTTCCTTTCTTCAATCATTTTTGCAACAATATTTAATTTTCAAGCAATATCATGTTGATCTCTTTCAAATCCAAAGCAGGGTATATAAACTTAATTGTTGCAATTCTTTTCCTTCATTTTCAAGTGTTTTGTGTAAGTGTCTCATTTACAAAGCAGGGTGTTTGATCTATCTGTTTTATTTTTATCAAGTAATTGAACCTTGCTAGTATAATTAGGGCAATCTCTGAGTGGTATTATTCGTTTAAAACCTCTACCCTGGGTGGAGTGTGTCAAGTCAAGAGGCAACTCGCCTCGTTGGACTTGCGGCACACCTAGTCAGCATGTTTTAGATTGGTGAATAATACATAAGGGGGCCAAACACTTTTCACCAACTAATTACAAAATTTACCTTAATAAAATCTTCGATCTACACTGCCCACGACTCCCTTTAAGGCACTGGTCAAAATATACTTTCAATCTTTCTTATGTGAGGAGTATTACTTATGCATGTTATCTAATTCTCTTTTTGCTCTTGATTATTGCAGATGTTGTATCCTTTGATGTATAAATTTTTCGTGAGCAAATGTTCTTTATGATGATGAATGCTAAGTGGAAAATGATTGAATTTCATTTTCAGCAATAAACTCCTAGAATAAAGTATTTTCTTTCTTAGTTTAGAAAAGCCTTAGTTTTATTTTTGTAGGGACTACCCCCCTTGGCTTCGCTAGGAGTTTGCCTAGACGGAGGAGTTGAGGATCAGGTGAAAACACCTTGACTCGAGACTTGCCCCCAAGGACACACCAAGTGGATTGAAGGTTTCTTCCACGTTACCCCAGGTGTGTATTAGGATGGCAACAATTTATACTGGACTGTGCATGTGTCTCTTCAAGTAGGGTCGACTTGTCTTCTGGAAATTATATTTTCACTCTGTCTTTTTCTTGTGGGGTTGACTTTACTTCTGAATAATAATATTTCTTCTTTATTATTATTCTGTGGGGCCTGTTATAGCGCAAGTTGTAGGTTGGGAAAATCCCGACCCAACCACAAAGCAAGTGCTACAACTTGGGAATCAAACACCCAATGTCACCTCGATAAGGTTGACTAGTCACTCTAGGGAGGCGATCCCGGCGACCCTAGGGGGATTGAGATGGAGATGGAGGGAAATAGAAGTGAAGCCCTTAGAGGTCAAGTCTAAGTGGAGTGAAATGTGTGGAATGAAGTCTTGGGAAGGTCCAAGGGTTGTCACGTGTGTTGAGTAACCTGCAAATGGTGAAAGACCTGCCTGAGACACAAGAAAAGACACTTTGCAATGATGTATGTTAGTTGGATCAGCAAGTTAAGCTTGCTGTCCCTATTTTGCAGCAATAGATAACAATATATATCAGCAATAATATGGTACTGTAAACTGCTCAATAAATGCTAGAGATCAAGTAGAAAATGCAAGAGAAAGAATAGTAAATGACTAGCTAAACTCTAGATGAAAAACCAATATTCTAGCAATAAAATATAAGGCTGTTGTAAACACTTGTCTACAACAAATTATATCAGCCTTATGGCTGTAACATTTAATGTATTACAACAAGAAAATTAGCCACTGAAATCCCCTCAAACTTTGCCAAAAAGTGCGTTGGACCAAGGAGAACAAGTGTGCAAACTTTGAACAAAATGCAATGGTTGATAAGAGAGTTATTCAACCAAATGAGTTAGGGTTTCTGCAGCCCTAATGTCTGAAGATGTAATTCTGTAACAACATCAAGAAGTAGCTGGATAGAGGGGACGCCCTAGTAGGGGAAGACTCCTCCCAATGAGGCAAATCAACTTCAAGCAAGAAACCTTTTAAAAGATCAAAATTTGCGTTTTCCAAGGCAATGATTTATATCTCCAATGCAAAAAAGTATGACTAGTGCCTTTACTATTGGGTTAATGGAGTCAAATAAACAAAGAGCTAGAGAAGCTACCTCCTTGGGGGTGTAAGCCCTTTTACTTTCCAAGGCAAGTTTCTCTCGCTAGGGTTTAAGCTAAGAGGGTGTATGCCCTTATACTTCTCTTAGCAAACTCTTGTATAATCAATGAGACGAAGCATAAAATGATGAAGACTATGGTGGGGGTGTATGCCCTTATACTTCCCACCTAGCTCCTAGCATAACAATCCTTGACTTGAAAAAATGATAGCATAATAGTAAAAGACCATACCAAGATCAAGAGAGATGCTAAGATAATCCACCATAAGAGCAAAGGACAAGCCTTCCAAGGCTAGCGCTAGACTTCCACCAACCATTCATCAATAGATAGCCATAAACAAGAGCTAAAAGAGACAATCTTTCCAAAGATAGCGAAAATTTCAGACCAATACTTCTCACAATGAAGGAGAGTTATGTTAAAATGAGATCTTATGATCTCTTATTTATACAAAATGTCACCAAGCTGACTTGTCCACAAATTAAGGGGTAAAACACAAGATTAGGGGTCATAATCCCTAATCTTGCCCCCTTTACAAAGTAATTCATTTAAAATTCACTCTTGCACATAAGAAAACCCTAATTTTAGAAGGACGTCACCCCTTTAGGGGATGTTTTGGCATTAGGAGCAAGTCGTTGGTGTAGGAGGAGGGTGTCTAGGCTTGCCAAAGCCACATGTCACATATCCAAGTTACTTCCTTCATGGTCAAAGCCCAATTCTCCTCAAAATGTCCAAGTGCCAATGCATCAACCACACCACCAAACCCTAACCCCCCTAGGTGACGTCATGCTTTTAGAAGAGACGTTTTGCCTGTCCTAGGCAAAACATTTGGCATGTGGGGGCTAGGTTATGTCGTCCAAGTCATCTTTAAGGCCTTCCAAGTTTGATCTTTCTCATCCGACATGTGGGCCCCTGACATCCAACCTTGTGGGAGCCCCATGGAAGCCCAAGCTAGGCTTGTTCTCCCAAAACTATCCACCAACTAGGTCTTGCAAAGACAAATGAGCACGCCCTCCAAGGATCTCAAGTCATAACATCATGATAAGTGAATCCAATCAATAAATAAGCCATCTAAGCATGTGCATCAAAGATCACTATATCAAACAATTAATTGCTCAAAGACACTATGCGACTTGTCAAGCTTGAATATGGGAGGGTTGACAAGGTGTCCTATTGGATAGATCTTGCCCTAGATCAAGGAGAGTTTCCAAGAGATCCCTCTCTAAGCCATGTAAAGTGGGTGAAGTGGTTGGGATCAAGACTCAATGGGAATAGGGCTCATGACATATAAGGGGTCGTAGTGTCTCATTCATGGGTGTCTTTGTAGAGGGTGTGTGGTACCTTCATCCGCAATGCACTTTTTCCAAGCCCATCAATTGCCTTTTATCTTTCTTTCTTTATTTTCTTTCAATATAGCATAAGGAGAGGTTGAAGGTCACTGCCCTTGTGTGGTGACCAGGTGATGGCAATGTCAGCCACAAACACCTAATGGAAATGAGAAGGCTGGCTCGTGATGAGACCCCCTTTCTCTTAGCCATGCAACTGAGAGCCATTACCCTGGTTTGGTGATCAGATGATGGCAATGTCATACCACTAGATATTCATGGACGTGATAGGTCGGCTTGTGATGAGACCTCGTATCCTTCAACTAACCTTTTAAGCATTCTTTATTATATTGTGGGTCCCCTTTACTCAAAAATAAGTGTTTCATTTCTTTCTTGGGTGATCCCTAGGCAAAGCATCTGGAAGGTTTATACAAGGCTTTTATCTTTTACCCAACATCAACCCCTCTGGGCCTTCAACCCCTTCTTCCCATAGAATGAGGGACAACCCCTTCTTGGGTCAATACACCCTAAAATCCCAAGAGATAAGGAAATGAAGGGGAACGATGATGGGAAGTGGTAAGTATGGTTGGGAACAGTACAATGACTCATTAAGGGAGTTCCCAATAGCAAACCCATCCCTAAGGAAAACCACTTACTAGGGCACAATGTCAATCACCAAGGTGAAGTAGGGAAAACGACATAATGTCCAAGCATATATCATGAAATCTAGAGCAATCTAAGATAGAACATAATCAAATGGATTAAATATTGAAATGATGCTGACCATAATACTGACTTGGACCTAATGGATCAAGGCCCACTACCTTCTGGAAGCCAGCTGGTGTGGTGGATGCCATCTGCAAAACTATGACCATCTATGGTGGTGAGTGGGTTTTCCATCTATGCAAAGGGTACTATTGGTCATGTAGTCTCTCAACACTCCATATCTGCAACCTGGGGGCCTCGAGACATAATCTCCTTAGTTATCCACAAAATGGGGATAACCGAGCCGACTTCTCTTCTGGGATCTTCTAATTTCTTCTAGGGCTTCTTTGAACTGTTTAATGGTTTCCTTTGACTTCTTGACATCTTCATCTCTAAGAAAAGTTGTCCCAGAGGTGAATACCTCCCGCTGCTACTAAAAACATCAACACTCCCTCTTAGCTAGGGAGGTATTCTCCATGATGTTCTCTTCTAGTCCTCATAGCCCCACAAGCTATGCCATGGTCCTCAGACCACACCATGGTCACATAGACCATGCTACTGGTAGTTGTTGGAGATATTACACACTCACCTATAATTATTTTCCTAAGTTTTATTGTCCAATGTTGAGAACTCTTCCTTAAATGAGAATATTCTCTCTAGAGAATATTCCCCTACAAAATAGGATGTTCCTCTTTAGTTTAGAGTCAATTATACTTAGTTACACTTAATTAGACTAGTGGAAGTTGTGACTTAGTTAACTAATGATTGCATGGATTAGTTAACTAGGACTTGGTGGCAGTTCACTCCAAATGTCTGTCAGTGAGTGTCTAGATCTCTCTAGATCACTACTATGGCGCATTAGTTACTCATGTAACCTATATCTATTGTAAATTATTCACTCTTTGGGTGTGGAATATGGTTAATAGAATTCTTCCATTCTTTCTCTCATGTTTCTCTCTTTTCTCATCTCTCTGCAAACTGTGTATGTATTTTTGCTAGCTAGATCTTATCTGTGCAGGTTCATCCACATTTACATGGTATCAGAGCCGACGGATTGCTAGGAAAAAGACACACCAGACTCGTTTTGCAGGGATTAAAGATTGAAGAACGCAGAAAAGATGGATTTTTCATCGACAATACTTCTCACGCCTCATAACTATTTGGAGTGGAAGCCAAAAATTTTGCTTGAACTCAGATGCAGAGGCTTGTACCAAATAACTATGGCAATGGAAGTAGAGCCCGATTCCACCGATAAGAAAAACGACTTTCTCAATAGACAAGATATGGCCATAGAATGTATCCTCTGGTTTATTTCTCCCAAAATTCTCCACCAAGTATATGATGACTCACAAGACTCAACTCCAAATGGATTATGGACAAGATTGGAGGTTCTATTCGAGAATAAAGAAGATTGTGAAGATTGCATGCAGGAGATTGGAAAGATAGAGCCAGAAGAGAAACCATCAGAAGATCAAGCCTCTTATTCTGAAGAGTCTTCTACACAAGTATCTACACAAATTTGTATTCCATTAATCGTAGATGATGGCTACTCCATTTCAGATTTGTTTTTTGAATTTCATGTGGAAGATATATTGCATGCATCTCAGGAGTCACATGCAAACACTTTTCCATGCGCCATGCATGCATCTCAAGAGACAAAAAGGGAGCCGCACACGTTAGATTCAATTATGATATTTTCTGAGAAAAATTTGCAGAAACAAATTGGATATTTGAATTCCTCTACGAAAAATATCCAATTTAAAAAAAAAAATCGTCCAAAACGGAGTTCGGGAAGTGAAGTTATGATCAATTTAAAATCAACAATATTTTAGCATTTTCCCGGAAACGACCGCATGGATTTCAAAATTTCATCCAAACTTTATTTGGATCTTCTTCATTACAAGAAGAGAAAGTGGATATGTGTTGGACATCTCAATGGTGCATCTACTTCATCAGATCCGTGCAGACATCTACATCTTCAACAAAATCTTCAACAAGCACAAACTTGCACAGTTGCGAGGTCTTCTTGGAGTGAAGGACATGGTTGCTTAACAACTGTTTTTTGTTCCTTTCACTTTTTTTTTATGCATTGTAATTTGAGGGGGGGTTTTTCGCATGAGGTTTTCCCACTTTCCTCATTTTTTTTCCAATGTCTCATTCTTATATGCATTGTACAATGGGTACCTAACATGGCCATGGTTGCTGGGACCCATTCATAATGTACACCCTAGTAGTGTTCAGAGGGGGTGTTGGAGATATTACACACTCACCTATAATTATTTTCCTAAGTTTTACCATCCAATGTTGAGAACTCTTCCTTAGATGAGAATATTCTCTCTAGAGAATATTCCTCTACAAAATAGGATGTTCCTCTTCAGTTTAGAGTCATTTATACTCAATGACACTTAATTAGACTAGTGGAAGTCATGACTCAGCTAACTGATGATTGCATGGATCAATTAACTAGGACTAGGTGGCAGTTCACTCCAAATGTCTGTCAGTGATTGTCTAGATCTCTCTAGATCACTACTATGGCGCACTATTGTAAATTATTCACTCTTTGGGTGTGGAATATGGTTAATAGAATTCTTCCATTCTTTCTCTCCTGTTTCTCTGTTTTCGCATTTCTCTGCAAACTGTGTATGCATTTTTGCTAGCTAGATCTTATCTGTGCAGGTTCATCCACATTTACAGTAGCGTCTCCATAGTCACACATGGCTACATCCAATGCAGACCTTCTCAAGATCTTCTAGGGCCTCCCACCCACTAATGGACACTAGGGCTACAACCTCATAGTTTGTAATCATCATCCATACGTCAAGGGCTACAACCACAAGACGTCCACAAGGGCTACAACCTCATGTGGGCTCACACGGGATACAACCACCATGTGATACTATCATCATCATTGTGTCACATAGGTTACAACCATATGGACGAGTCCTCAAGGGCTACGACCACAAGGGGTGATGGGCTACAACCCATAATATCCCAACCACATGGGCTACAACCCAAGGGTCGTTGGGCACCAACCCAGTATAGCTATATCCCAACAACATGGGCTACAACCCAAGGGTCGCTGGCCACCAACCTAGTACAACTAAATCCCAACCACATGGGCTACAACGCAAGGGTCGCTGGGCACCAACCCAGTACAACTATATCCCAACCACATGGGCAACAACCCAAGGGTCGTTGGGCACCAACCCAATACAACTTATCAGTCCATCGATAAGTGTCATACTTAACTCAGTCCATCAAGGAGTATCATTACAGGTCAACCCAATTCAGTCCATTAAAGAGTACGACCTGGAGAATGTCTCACGACGCTGCAACCATCAACACTTCCTTTTAACGAGAGGGGCATTCTCTATCACTCCAAGTTTATCACGGAAGTACTCGAACTTTGACTTGGAAATGGGCTTGGTGAGAACATCTGCAATCAACTCATTTGTAGGAAGGTACTGCACCAGTACTGCTTTCCTCAGCACCATGTCTCGAATGTAATGATACTTGATCTCAACATGTTTCGATCTGTCATGAGATATTGGATTCTCTGAGAGCTTCATACAACTTTGGTTATCGCAATGAATCACGATGGGTTCTAGCATCTGCCCAAACAAGCTTGCAAGGAGCTTCCGAAGCCACATTGCTTCGTGTATTGCCATACACTGCAATATATTCGACTTTTGCGTTTCTCAAAGCCACATAAGTCTGTTTCCTACTACACCAGGAAACCATGGCAGACCCCAAAATGAAGCAAACACCCGGAGGTGCTCTTCCTGTCTACTGCGCTCCTTGCCCAATCAGAATCAACATATCCCTGCAATCTCATGTCAACATTGGAAGCATATCTCAAGCCATATCCAACTGTGCCTCGCTAGTATCTCATTTCATGCTTCTCAGCTACCCAATGCATCTGTTTTGACTGACTCATGAACTGGCGAATTGCACTCACTGCATAGCAAATGTCTGGTCTGGTGTTAACCAGATACATCAATGATCCAATTAGCTGCCTGTACATAATCGGATCAATCAAGTCTGAATCAGAAGAAGACTCACTCAACTTCGTTAGATATGACACCATCGGTGTCGCCATGGACTTACAATCCAACATCCCAAATCTCCTCAGAATCTCAACTGTATACTTCCCCTGAATCAGGAAGATCTCATCAGTTCTTTGCCACACCTCTAGTCCCTAGAAATAGTGCATCATGCCAAGATCCTTCATTTCAAACTTAGAGGCCAACTCATATTTGCACCTAGCAATGAGGCTCTCTACTTCGGTGAGAAATAAATCATCAACGTACAAGACCAAAATCATGGACTCACTATTAACAACCTTATAGCACAGGTTGGTATCAACAACACGCTTGCTGAAGGCCAAAATCATTAGGTATCCATCAATCCTCGCATACCAAGCTCAAGGTGCCTGCTTGAGTCCATACAGGGCCTTCTTCAACCTGCACACATGGGACTCCTTCCCATGAATCACAAAATCATTTGGTTGCTCGATGTACACCTCTTCCTTAATCTCTCCGTCGAGGAAGGCTGTTTTCACATCCATCTGATGTAGTCTCCAACCCATGGCTGAAGCAAGGGCAATGATCGTTCGAATGGAGGTGTACCGAGCAACAGGAGCAAATATCTCCTCATAGTTTATTCCCTTTACCTGAGAGAATCCTCTAGCCACAAATCTCTCTTTGTGCTTCTCAATGCTCCCGCCAGCTGCATGTTTGATCTTATAGATCCACTTGGAAGTCACCACATACTTCCGCTCAGGTCTCAGAACAATATCCCACACATTGTTCTTCATGATGGATTGATACTCCTCCATCATTGCATCTCTCCATACCTGTTGATTAGATGCCTCCTCATAATAGGAAGGCTCAGAATAAATGATGTGGCTCATCGCTGCAACATAGCTCGAGAATCTCTGAGGTCTCTTGCTCTCTCTGAAAGTACCATGGGGAGCTGCATGTCCCTCTGCCTCCTGCAAAGTCTGACGAGCCCATGCAGGCCTTTTTTGGCCTACTGCAATATCTCTAGGAACATCAACAGGATCTATAGGATCAACTGGATCAACATGCTCAATTGTCTCAACGGGTTCAACTGGCTTCCTCTGAACTGCTGAAGGGGTGAGGGGGAGAAGACACCATCTCCTCCTGCTTCTCCCTGTCAATCTCCATGTGAGATCCTCTAGACCTCCTGAAGGCTACCTCCTCCTCATGATATGGCTCATCAATGCCATATAACTACATTCTCTTCGCCAATAGTACATGAATGAATACTGTCATGTACACAACTCCTTGTTTGGTTAGACTGCTTCATGTCTCAAACTAAAGACTATCTAATATGTTTCCTTCTACAACTGTCACTATAGCTCCCTCTCAGAGCTATCATTGGTGACTTGCCTCTGTGGTAACCTTCATGGAATTTACAAGACAACCTACTTGGGACAAACAACAAAAGAAGAATATCTCCCAGAGGGGAGATCAACTTGGCTTGCAAACAAGTGCCTCTCTAGTAAGGATGCACTGTTTTTTCTGAATGCTACATCCCGTACAAACACATTCATTTTTTTCTAGATAATATAACTTGAAAAACATATATAAGTGCATACCTAGAAGTTTGTAGCACCATCTGGCTTGTCTTCTAATCTCAAGGTTTGCGCAACTGACAATTGACAACTGGAATTGCCACTGGCGATTGGCAACTGCAATTGTAACTGCAATTGTAGCTGCAACTGTAACTGGCAACTACAATTGTAGCTGGCAACTGTAACTAGCAACCGCGACTGCAACTGGCAACTGCAACTGTAACTGACAACTGCAACTGGAACGAGAAATTTCAACTTTCACTAAGTTGTAATTTGAGACCACCAGGCGGTGCGCTAGGCTAGGGTGAGTTGATCTATGGAAAAATTAATCTCAGCGTCATCCAATAGGTTGCTCAACGAGCTTGACAAGGTTTAGGTCTTGAGCAACGACAAATTGCAACAATATGGTAAATATCACGATCTTCCTTCCAGTGATTAGACTGTTCTGAAGGTAACCAGCTTTGAAACTATGTTGGATTTTTATAATATTAGTTAGCATTAGATTTACCATAACACAAGAAGACACAAAGAATTATCCCGGGAAACCCTTCTTCACAAGGGGAGAAAACCCAACAAACTTTTCTTTAGAGAGTATCCTTGCCAATACAATATAACCATGAGCAAGCTCTATCCACTAGAGCAAACCAACAAAGAAGAATCCCAACAATATCTACTTATCTTCACAAGCGATAACCCATCAATATAGCTGCAGCAAACCCTAGCTAGAGCGCTAGAGTATCTGGCCTCCACCAACACACCACCAAGAAAAAAGAGAAACCCTAGCCAACCTGCACCCTTCTTCCTTCCTTCTTCGCTGGACTGCTGCTCTCCATTAAACTTGTGCTAGGATTGCATAGTGAATGTGTGTGACAAATGAGGAAGGCGTCACCTTTATTTATACTGGACTGTGCACGTGTCTTTTCCGAACAGGTGTCTCTTCAAGTAGGGCCAACTTGTCTTCTGGAAATTATATTTTCACTTTGTCTTTTTCTTGTGGGGCCGACTTTACTTCTGAATAATAATATTTCTTCTTTATTATTATTCTGTGGGGCTGACTTGACTTCTGAATAATAATATTTCTTCTTTATTATTATTCTGTGGAGCTGACTTCTCTTCTGGGATCTTCTAATTTCTTCTGGGGCTTCTTTGAACTGTTTAATGGTTTCCTTTGACTTCTTGACATCTTCATCTCTAAGAAAAGTTGTCCCAGAGGTGAATACCTCCCGCTGCTACCAAAAACATCAACAAGGGGCAATGTGCACTATTCTATAATAGTTGGCATTGAAGCTCGTGGCTACGAAAGTTGATGACAAGATTGGAGGATGTGGTTGATAGTGTGAAAGGCCCCATGCTAGATCAAATCCACTACCACTCGCCTCCAAGTGCCGCACTGCCAGTGCAAGCATTAAAAAATTAGAAAAGAAGACAAATCAAAGGAACTCTAATCAGAATGTTGCCAACAAAAGACAAAAGGGAGAGGAAGAGCATTGCAGGTGGGGATTAGAAGAGATGGGATTGCCTGGCCGTCCAGCTGATCATAGCAAAGACAACACTGCCTATAAACCCAACCACAACGATTGAGAAGGGGTTCTTTGGCAGAGAAGAGAGGGAATGCTAAACAAAATTTCCTGTGATGTAATTGTAAATTATCTAGAGATCCAGACTCCACTGTAATCTGCAATTGTTGAGAAATAAAGACTAGGCATAGCCATCCAGTGCTAGAGTTTTTCCTTCTGTTTCTCCTGGGTGATCTATATTCTATGTTGTCTATTGTGTGTAGTTGCTTGTGTGATTGAATTGTTTTGGTTGATTGCTTTGCCCAGGTGTATTACTGTGTGAATTCCATTTAATAAGAATGCCAGATGCTGCTTAGAATTGATTTCCCAAGTTGCTTTCTTGGCCACACCGGCTAGCTACCCCAGATTGTCCATCTAAAATCCAGAGGAAATCAATGGTTGAAGAAACAGAGCTGTTGGTCATTATTGCCATTCCTAGACTGAGTTTCTAAAACTTCTGTTAGAAATCAGTGCTTCACCTACATACACTAGCCATTGTTTGTGCTTGGGAGAGATCATATGCACTCCCCAACCCTTGCAATTTTCTTAATTGTTAATTCATAGCAGCATTCGCACATTTACTTATCAAATCAAGTACCCACAGCATTAATTTTTGTTTGTTGATTTGTTGGGTGGAATCCACATCCTAATCGTCCAATTGCTTGGTCGTTAGCATAGTAAATATCCTCGTGCGATGTGTTGATCATTAGCTACAGCCAAAACTGCATCGTGCCTTTGTAGAGAATAGGGAATTGCCTACAACCATCGCTGGGCTCTGTTATGGCATTATATAACTAACACACAGTCAACCAATTTTCCCTCAAGCCTGTGTGCTTGATCATTTAGCTACGTCCATCTACTTTTGAATGTATAATTATAATTATATGTGTGTGTGTAATATCTCATGTCCATGGCTATAGCAATAACATGAAGAAGTGCATGTATCTTGTTATCCTTTGCTTGATTTATGAATGGGCATATCTATATATATGATTGGTTGAGTGCTGGGTTGAACTTCTATATAAACAAATTGTATTGTTTAGTTGGCATAATACACAAGAGAGTGGGCTTGCTCCAAGGTTGACCACTGGCATTAACACTGCAAAATAAATATACTGAGCTTTGAAACCAAGTATGGATCTATCCCTGCATCTTTTCTGTATTTATAGTTCAGTTTTGCTACCCTCATCATTGACTAATTGTCCTGAAGATGAATCCAGGTAAGGTTTCAAAACATTGATCAAAATGAACTCCACTGTGGATAATTGGGAAGATATCGGCTCTGAAAACTCACACCATAGAAACCTAAAAACAATGATTATGAATACAAATCAAGAAGCTTGAACTTAAATTGAGGATGATTGCAAAGACATATGATTTTAATTCCATAGAGAAGGATCAATGTTGGTGAGACAGATAGGGCATAGGCTCACCGTTTATGGATCACCCAATGTCATGTGATTTAGGCGATAATGTATTAGCATGACCAAACGTTGAAATCATGCGACTGGGTTGCAACGTCAGAATTGTGACTAGGATTTTAGCACATTTCTGACACAATGCCAATTTGCCACTGCAATCAACGTTGAAGTTGTCCACTACAATGTGTTTTCCACTGTAATGATTCTGTGTCATTTTTCATATCTAATACAATGGCCAAATCTATGTGGCCAATCTCTTGAGTGAACTTCTCATTAGTGCAACTCCTCTAGTGATGGATGTAGTTGATCTCTGACTCCTGGGATTGTATTAGCATTGATTATATTTAAAAGAGAGAATATCAAAGAAAGAACACTTCAAAATCCTAGGAACAGAGTGATTTCAGAGCATAAAAACTTGGAAATTGAGAATCTCCACCCAGTTAAGGTGCAGTTATACCACATACCCTTGAAAGATCCTCCCTGATGCTTGTTGTAGCCATCTTGTCACATTGACACCACCTTAGGCCTTGTTGATGATTTCAGCGTCGTGTGACATTCTCCAGGTCGTTCTCCTCTGGACTGAGTTGAGTCGATCTGTGAGAGGGCCCATGTGATGGGTGTGTCGTTCTCCTCTGGACTGAGTTGAGACGATGTGTGCCCATGTGTTGGGTGTGCCCATGTGATGGGTGTGCGTCAGACTCTGGACCGAGTTGTGATGATGTGTGGTCTCTTGCTTTGTACTCCTCTGGACTGAGTTGAGTCAGCTTGAGATGGTCTCCTGCCTTGTACTCCTGTGGACTCAGTTGAGTCGGCTTGAGATGGTACTCCTGTGGACTCAGTTGAGTGATCTGTTGAGTATGACGTCCCTAGTGGCTGAGCACATGTGGACGTGTCCCTAGTGGCTGAGCACTAGTGGACGTGTGAAATCCTTGCTATATTGTTTGAGAGTAAGATTTACTTGTAACCCTAATTTGTGATGTAAAGGGTACAAGTCAGCCCCACCATATGTAAGATAATTAATATTGTGTAATTATTAATTATATTATTAAGTTGTACAGGTCGGCCCTATTGTGCCAATAGACACATCATTTGATGTGATAGGTTTTGTATAAATAAAGAGTGAATCCCCATTGTGGATTACACACTCGTCATCTCATGATTTCAGAAATTGTGGTCTGAAATTATGAGGACTGCAATTCGCACTTCTCTAGGAGCTAGCTTTCTCAGTCATAGCAACACCCTTTTGTGGGCTAGGTTTGGTGGTGGAATGGTGGATCTTCTCTTGGCAGTATAGCGAAAGATTGCTGGGTTTTTCCTTGATTGAGAAGGGTTTTCCTAGGATACTTCGTGTTCTTGTGCATGGTTATTCTTCTTGTGATCTTGGTTTACTACAGCTTGTATTGTTGCTGCAAATGGTTATGGTTCAGTTAATGCTAAACAGAAATTGAAATAAACCACATGCATGAGCTAACCATCATAAAACTTAACATGGTATCAGAGCAGTACTTGAAGATGACTACTGCACAGCAAGTAAAGGAAGGCCGTGGGAAGGTGAGGGCAGCTAAACCTCTGCTGTAGGTGTAAAGGAAGGGCCGAACCTCCCTTAAATTTCTGAAGTGAAGTATGAGGCTGGCATCAGGTCTACTAGGCTTGGCCGAGCCCTGTTGAAGGTCCTAAAAGGAGACCACAGCCCCTCTAGGGCTGCCACAGCTAGAAGGTGCCTAACAGCCCTTTTAACCGCAGACCTAATTAAAATTGCAGACCTGTAGCAGCTTCCGTCTTTCTAAGGCAGCAAAAATCTGAGGCTTATTTCTGAGACAAGTTAGGCCAGTTCTGAGGCCTATTCTGAGGCAAGTTTGAGACCAGATTTAAGGTCAATTCTTATGACAGTTTTTCAAGCAGATTTAAAACAGTTTTATGACTAATTTCAGGCCTGTTCTAAGGCTGATCTGAGGGAGGCATTAAGGCCGAGTATCTGAGGCTGAAAGTGAGTTTTTTTAAAGTAATCACAGGCAGACTAAGGGCAGATCTGAGGTGCAGATATGAAGTGAACCTTAGGACTAATTCTGAGGTGGCTTGAGAGCAGATAGGCCGAGTCTCCTGAGGATTTTCTTTTAAGACAAACTCTGAGACAGTGGGGCACAAGATCTGAGGTCAAACCTGGGCAAGGTTGTGGTCTCTTTCTATGGTATATTACAGCAAGTTACAGTGAAGCTTCAGACCCACTCCTTGTATGATTTGAGGACTGTTCAGCAGTATATATTTCAGACTATTTTAGATTTATTGGATGCAAGGTTGAGGGCGAAGTTTGGATCTATCTTATGTACACCCAAAATGAAAATTGAGGAAACAGCTAGGCCAAGATTGAGATCTATCTGGGCACAAAGTTCAGATCTGCTACAGGAAGCAAATTAATAAAATTTGAGTTTGAAGAAGTTTTGAGGCAAACTTCCAAAACTTGTTTCAAGAGTAATCCTTGGTATGACTTTTGAGCGTGGGCTATATTTAAGCTCTAGTAAGGAGACTAGACTTGCAACCCTTGTCACTAGGAGACTAGACTTGCAGCTAGTAATGTGAAAGGGTTCAATCCCTTGTCACTATGAGACTAGGCTTGCAGCTAGTGATGTGCAAGGGAAGCAACATTAGCCACCTCAAAAGAAGTCAAGGAATGCAAGCAAGAACGACGAGGAGTTCTTCTCTATTTCAGCTTTCTCCGGAGGACCGAAAGCAAGATTGAGCATGATTGCAGACTAAGGTAAGTCTTGTACTACTTTCCTTAATTGATTTCATCATTACTTTGTAGTAGTTTGCTTTTGATGATGAAGGGTATTATCCCTGGCATGGGAGCTCTCATGACTTCGACCATTATCCCTGGTGTAGGAGTCCAAATTTTTCTTGGTTGGTCATTATCCTAATACAGGAGGCCATTTTGGTTGTTATCCCTTCAGGAGGCCATCTTGGTTATTATTCTAGTATAGGAGGCCATTTTGGTTGTTATCCCTTCGGGAGGCCATCTTGGTTATTATCCTGGTACAGGAGGTCATGTTGGTTGTTATGCCTACGGGAGGCCAGATTTCTTATTTCATTATTGAAGGGCTATTATCCCTGGTACGGGAGCCCATTTGTGTTGGTTGGTTATTATCCTAGTACAGGAGGCCTTTTAGATTGTTATCCCTACGGGAGGTCATCTTGGTTATTATCCTAGTACGGGAGGCCAACATAATACTGTAGAGACAGTAGAGGACCTGAGAAGACATGGGAAGTCTCCAGGTTAGCAACACAGGAAAAGGAAGATGTTCATCCTTCTGATTTCAGAGGGAGTCACTTGACTCAGAGGGAGTCAAACTATTTGAGAAGAAGGAAGAGACAGTACCTTCTCCCCCTTCAGCCGTTCAGAGGGAGACAATTATTGATCCTGTTGATCTAGTTGATCCCATAGCTCTAGTTGATGTTCCCAGAGACGTTGCAGTAGGCCATAAAAGGCCTTCTTGGGCTCGACAGACTTTGCAGGAGGCAGAGGGACATGCAACTCCTTGAGGTACATTCCGAGAGAGAAAGAGAGCACATAGATTTTTGAGCTATGTTTCAGCTGTGAGCCACATCATTGGTACTGAACCTTCTTGTCATGGAGAAGCAACAGGAAAACAGTTTTGGCAAGATTCCATGACCGAAGTGTATCAATCCATTATAAAGAATGATGTGTGGATCTATAAGATCAAACATGCAGCTGATGGAAGTGTCGAAAAGTACAAAGCGAGATTTGTGGCTAGAGGATTCTCTCAGGTGGAGGGAATAGATTATAAGGAGATATTTGCTCCTGTAGCCTGATACACTTCCATTCGTATGATTATTGCCCTAGCTGCATCCAATGAGTTGGAGACTACATCAGATGGATGTAAAGACAACCTTTCTCAATGGAGAGATTGAGGAAGAAGTTTACATCGAGCAACCAGATGGATTCGTGATACATGAGCAGAAGTCTCATGTGTGCAGGTTGAAGAAAGCCCTGTATGGACTAAAGCAGGCACCTTGTGCTTGGTACGAGATGGATGGATTCCTGATGAGTTTGGGCTTCAACAAGAGTGTTGCTGATCCAAACCTATATTATCACATTGTTGGCGACGAGTGCCTGATTTTGGTCCTGTACGTTGATGATTTATTCCTCACAGGTTCATAAAGTCTTATTGTTGAATGCAAGCGTGCATTGACTTTAGAATTCGAGATAAAGGATCTGGGTATGATGCACTACTACTTGGGACTAGAAGTATGGCAGAGGACGGATGAGATTTTCTTGAGTCAAGGAAAATATATAGTGGAGATATTGAAGAAATTCGGTATGAAAAACTGCAAATCCATGCCAACACCGATGGTGATGGATCTGAAAAAAATGAAGGAGGCTTCTACTGATTCAGGCGAGATTGATCCACATCTTTACCAACAACTGATTGGATCATTGATGTATCTGGTTAACACCAGACCTGATATATGCTATGCAATGAACGTACTCAGTCAGTTTATGAGTTAGCCGAGACAAACTCACTGGATAGAAACGAAGCATGTATTGAGATATCTACGAGGCAGAGTTGGATATGGCATGAGATATGCCTCTCGTGTAGACATGAGATTGCAGGGATATGCCGATGTAGATTGGGCAGGGAGCGTAGTGGACCGGAAGAGCATATTCGGTTGTTGTTTTACTTTGGGATCTGCCATGGTTTCCTGGTGCAGTAGGAAACAAAGCTCTGTGGCTTTGAGTACCGCAGAAGCAGGATACATAGCATTATGTGTGGCAGTCCACGAAGCAGTGAGGCTTTGCAAGCTCCTTGCAGACTTATTTGGACAAGAGATGGATTCGACCATTATCCATTGCGATAACCAGAGTTGTGTAAATCTCTCCGAGAATCCTGTGTTTAAGGATAAATTGGAACACATTGAGATATGGTGTAGAGGAAAGCAGTACATGTGCCGTACCTTTCTACACACGAGCAAGTTGCAGATGTTTTCACCAAACCGCTTGCTCAGACGAAGTTCGAGTACTTCCGTGAGAGATTTGGCCTGGTGGAGAATGCCTCCCTAGCTGAGAGGGAGTGTTGATGATTGCAGCGCCGTGTGACATTTTCCAGATCGTTCTCCTTTGGACTGAGTTGAGTCGATCTATGAGAGGGCCCATGTGATGGGTGTGTCGTTCTCCTCTGGACTGAGTTGAGACAATGTGTGCCCATGTGATGGGTGTGTGTCAGACTCTGGATTGAGTTGTGAAGATGTGTGGTCGCTTGCTTTATAATCCTCTAGAGTGAGTTGAGTCAGCTTGAGATGGTCTCCTGCCTTGTACTCCTGTGGACTCAGTTGAGTCGGCTTGAGATGGTACTCCAGATGGTACTCCTATGGACTCAGTTGAGTGATCTGTTGAGTATGACGTCCCTGTGGCTGAGCATAGGTGGACGTGTCCCTATTGGCCGAGCACTAGTGGACGTGTGAGATCCTTGTTGTATTGTCTGAGAGTAAGATTTACTTGTAACCCTAATTTGTGATGTAAAGGGTACAAGTCGG
This sequence comes from Picea mariana, assembly GCA_032191745.1. Lineage (NCBI taxonomy): Eukaryota > Viridiplantae > Streptophyta > Pinopsida > Pinales > Pinaceae > Picea > Picea mariana. Next base: position 172,580 of record JASDQU010014236.1, on the reverse strand, counting down.
GCCCACCAAATGTAAGATAATTAATATTGTGTAATTATTAATTATATTATTAAGTTGTACAGGTCGGCCCTATTGTGCCAATAGACACATCATTTGATGTGATAGGTTTTGTATAAATAAAGAAGGAATCCCCATTGTGGATTACACACTCACTTGTCATCTCACAATTTCAGAAATTGTGGTCTGAAATTATGAGGACTGCAATTCACACTTCTCTAGGAGCTAGCTTTCTTAGTCATAGCAACACCCTTTCGTGTGCTAGGTTTGGTGGTGGAATGTGGATCTTCTCTTGGCAGTATAGCAAACGATTGTTGGGTTTTTCCCTTGATTGAGAAGGGTTTTCCTAGGATACTTCGTGTGTTCTTGTGCATGGTTATTCTTCTTGTGATATTGGTTTACTGGAGCTTGTATTGTTGCTGCAAATGGTTATGGTTCAGTTAATGCTAAACAAAAATTGAAATAAACCACATGCATGAGCTTACCATCATAAAACTTAACAGGCCTGAGGGTGGGAGAAGCTGCTTGAAATGAATCTTTTGGAGCAAAGAGTGGATTCATAAGCATTGAGGGAATCACTTTAGGATAGCTACATTTCTTTCTTAATAGAGACAAAATTTGAAATGGAATCTATGAACCAATTAGAATTTACTAGCCAATTTGAGTCTTCAACATCAACATGCATATCCCTTATGCGCAAGGAGAGCAAGGAAACCAAATAAATGTTAGCCTGTAACTCCTATACAATCATATAGTCCTAGTACACCACCTTTGTATGTTTCACATTATGAGATATAATTTTTATCCTAAGTGTGTTTCTAGATCCTATTTTTCCTCCTACCTTATCTCCCGATGAGGTGTCTGTTATTACACGAACTCGCACTTATTGAGCTAAAGTCTGAAAGCTCAAGTGCAATCCTGCGTAACTGAGAGGGAAGGCCACTATCACCTCACCAACCCTCTTTCACTTCAGGCTAGCTCTCCTCTAGCTCAATGGGGTTTCCCTAGATTAAGATTGCTTGGACTTAGGGCAAGGAAGCTCAATGTGGAGAGTGAAGTCTAGGAAAAATGAGTTTGGGTAGCTTTAGAGTATAAAAGTAAGTAGTTGTAGGTTTGGAGGTCAGTGTCTTTTCATTGGGTAATGGAGTCAATGCGATGGTAATTTCAATGGGGACAAAGAAAACTTAAGGATTGACCCTAGGGGGATGTACCCTCACAATCCCTAGGTATGATCCTCTAGGAAAATGAGCTAGGGGGATGTACCCTCACAATCCCTAAAGTCGTCCTATGTTTTCTTTGGTTTCTAGCACAAGATCAAAAGGAAACTAGGTCGAGCCTTAGGGGGACAAACAATCTTAATCCCTAGGACTAGCAACTAGCCAAGACAAGGTCTAGGGGGATAAACAATCTTAATCCCTAGGCTAGGTATTAGATGCTTTAACAAAGTTTAAGATGAATGAAGTAAGGGAAGGGGATAAACAATCTTAATCCTTCCTTAGGGTTTCCAACAAAATGAGCCAAGGATACAATATACCATGTAACTATTAACCATCTAATAGAGCATCCACCATAATATACCATGAGCCAACATTTAAACTTGAAGAAGAACACTTAATCAAGTTGCTATGCATGAAGAAACCCTAGCTTCATAGATCATTCACCAAGACAAGAAAAACATTCACAAAATGATCTCATCAACCAGATTCTTTAATCCTTCATCAAAACACCAATCCAAGACCAAAATGCTCCAAAAAATTTTCAGAAATTTCAGACCTACTAAGGGATTTCTCCCTCAAGTTTTTTTTGAAAATGAGAGGAAGTGCACCTCTATTTATAGAGGAGGTGCTCAACTTCCCTCAAAATAAAAATATTATTTTTTAAACCAAAATTCCCCTAATCTATCCTATGGAGGGGCAAAAGGCCCTCTTCAACAATTAATTAATCTAAAATATAAAAGAGAAGGGGTTCTTAAGCCACATGCACAAAATTAAGGGTTATAAGCCCTCAATAGTGCCCCATCTCCCTACATGAAGGAAAAATGAGGGGATTTGGTGCAGTGTCCAGCCTCCAAAGGCCCTTCAATGCAGAGCATCCAGCCTCCAAAGGCCCTTCAAGATTACTTGCTCCACACGTCATGTAAACCAAAACCACAATCATCTTTAGTGGTGAAAATAAAGGCCTTAAGATGGGCATACCCGTCCTCAGAAAGACCCTCCAAGGCTATTTAAAAGGGGTCGGCCCCAATTGAAATTACACCAACGACTTATCCTCAACACATGTAGGTCAGCCCTGTAAGGCAATGCCCGTACAGGTCAGCTTACCCCTCAAGAAACTCAGGTTGGCTCCATAAAAATTTATTCGAGCGCCTAAACATGTATATGTATATATATATCATCATTGTAAGGCTTCAAGTATCACAAAGTTGCTCTGTGATTCTGTCCCTTTTCATTTCTGCTATTTAGGCCGGCTTTTGTATGGTCCAGTGTTTGGAAAGACTGTTCAGCCCTGCATTTCAATCTGCTGCTAATAATTCTGTCCAAGACTTCTGCTACAGGAGGTGCCTCACTTGACCTTCTATCATGCTGCTACAGCCATCCTCCTGTGTATAGGGACCTTAGCAGAGGAGAATTTTATTTATTGGATATATTTACTGGTGGTAGCTGTAAGTCCTCTCTGATGTCATGTTGAAACCAAAGATCATTGTCCTCTACAACAGCATACCATCTCCCATAACCATGCTTCAGATTAGCTTGTAGTATACAGAAAACTGTAGCCATAGACATCAGCAGCTCCAATCTTTAGATTAAGGACTTCTAAAGCAAATTTCTGCCCTTGGAGTCTTCACAACAGCAGATAGTATACCTGTAATTTTATTTTTTTGAAAATGACATCTACAACTTTGGTTACAGCACTATCCTTGCCTTGTTTACAGTTCAAAGAGCAAGATGCAAGACTTCCTGAAAGCATTCTTCTATACGATCCCTTCAAAGTCATAAGAGTCAAGGTCTGGGACAGTTATAGACACTGGTTCAGCAAATATGGTAGTTGAGTCCTTAATGTCGCCCCTAAATTAATGGTTCCTTTGGGTCTTCCCTTTTTTACCGATACACTTTGACTATTATAAATACCATCGATTCTGTAGTTAACATTCTGAGAGCTCAAACGTTTTGCATCTTGATGTGCCCGATATACCTGTTCCATTGTTCTACACAGTAGTTTTCTTATCCTTCTCATCATCAGATTCCCTGGGTTGCCTGCATAATCTGAGCAAGAAGAAACGGTACTGTCTCAGGGATTTACAATCAGTCCTTTGTCAAAGTGTACATTGTAATAGAATGTGCCCCACCATGCTTATAACTGCCATACTGCGAGAAGAAGAACAAAAATCTCAAGGCAAAGCCCAGCAATCATTTCAAAATCTGAAGGCAGCTCCTGATTGTCATCCTTGGATGTCGGCATAACAGTTTTACACTGCCAAATTCCTGATTTGTTGGAGATGCCACTCCATCATCCCTAAGCAAACTTCCCACATGCCAAAAATGGTGGGTAACAGTGTCGATGTGAGAGCAATTGAGGTGGTTTCATTCATGTATTAATATATTATATATTTGTATCATTGAAATGGATACAATATGTGAGATGGCCTGAGGCCTTTTCCGCCAATTTCTTGTCCCGACTCTTGTTCTATTTCTTATCATGGTATCAGAGCCCGATCGTCGTTTGCTACAATCTCAATCCCATCTATTGAATTGTTGAAAAACGGATGCATGTAGGTAAATTTAAAAATTTACAGCATACAACTAACATACCAATACATCTTGCATATATCGGGATCACTGAAAGTGAGACAATCATAGAGAGAACACAAGTATACCCTGGGAAACCCTCTTGGGGTAGAAAACCGAGCCAAAACTTGTCTTTAGATTCTTCAACGAAGTACAATACCAGTACAAGACTTTAGAGTAACTAGCAAGGACTCAGAGGGCTGAAACAATACCTCTGTTTCAGCACTTACAAACTTCACAAATAGCTGAACTAACACTTACAGTAACAGCTTGACAAAATCACCAAAAGATAACTGGCTTTCCTTCTTGCTGTAGAAGACTTATGGCAGCTTTAACACAGTATTTGTAGCAGCGTTATATCAGCAAGGAACAATAGAAGACTTCAACAAGAATAGAGTGCTTGTATCAGCAGTATACTTCAACAATTGGCTGCCATATACCAGCATAAGACTCCAACAACTAGCAGCCATATACCAGCAGACGATTCCAGTAGATATCAGTCATATACCAGCAAAATACTTCAGCAAATAGATGCCTTGCCTCAGCAAAAGACTCCAGCAAAACAAGGTATCCAAATGTTAAGTGAAAGCCCCATTTTAGAGGTTGGTTTGGCTGCCCTAAGCAACCCCCTATGAATGTATGACAACTGTATAACAACTGTCATACCTGCCCTCCTTTGGTTGCCAAGAGTCACCTCCTAATGTTCCCAAGAGCCACCTCCTAATGCTCCCAAAGGTCACTTCCTTTGTCTCTTCTAGAGGCTGCCATAAACTGCTGTCTTAGGATTGTATGACAGCTATATAACAACTGTCATACCACCACCCTAAGCAACCCCCCTAAGCTGGCCACTCCAACTGTCCTAAGCAGCTCTCTTAAGCAACCTCCCTAAGCTGGGCACTACAACCGACCTAAGCAACTCTCTTAGAGGTGCTATGAGGTTGACACATAGGATATGGTTGTCTTGGCATAAGGTTGACACTTGTCATGTGTTTGATGCTTGACATAAAGTTAACACTATATCAAAATTTTAATTACATGGTAGTTACAATAGGGAAAATAGCTTCCAACGCTATGTAATTCAACACTCCCTCTTAGCAAGGAAGGTATTTTCCTAGTACCAACTGTTACATCCATTTGTTTTTACTTGGCTATGGACTTGTTGATCCATGTGGAATCTGTTCATTAAGAGAAGTTTTGTATCCATAGCTAGCATTGGGATCAGTAGCATCTCTAGTGAGCACATTGATGTCATTACGGGATTTTTATTCACTTAGTTCACCAAGAACTGTTTGTGTAGTTCACCAAGAACTGTCTTACTAGCCATATGCTAGAGGAAGCTATATAGTTCACCAAGAACTGTCTTACTCAGTGCCGGTCCTTTTTCATACTGGATGAGTAATCTTAGAGCCTGTCCTTTTTCATACTGGATAAGAATAAAATAGAATATCCCACATCCTACCTGTAAATGACTTGCCCCGCTACTATCACCAAAATCCCATATGCAGCTCTGTACTCCCTCTTACGAGGGACCAGTCCAAGTTTGTCTCTGAAGTACTCAAACTTCACCTTTGACAAAGGTTTGGTTAGCACATCTGCAACCTGCTCATTGGTAGCCACATAATGAAGCTTCACTGCTCCCTTTTCTACAACATCACGGATAAAATGATACTTGATTCCAATATGCTTTGATTTGTCATGAAACACGGGGTTCACTGACAACTTTATGCAACTTTGATTGTCACAATAGATACTAGTAGCATCTAACTCAATATCAAATAATCCTGAAAGTAATTTCTGTAGCCATACAACTTCAGTACATGCTAAACATGCTACCATATATTCTGCCTCAGCTGTACTGAGCGCAACATTGGTTTGCTTCCTGCTAAACCATGAGATCATACCTGATCCCAAACTAAAACAATATCCTGATGTACTCTTACGATCTGTGACACTACCAACCCAATCTGAATCAGAGTATCCCTATAGGCTGAACTCACAATCTGCATCATACTTGATACCATACTCAATGGTACCTTTCAAGTATCTCATCACATGTTTTGTTGCAATCAAATGAACATGTCTGGGTTCAACCATATATTGACTTAAGTATTCACAACAAAACATATGTCTGGCCTTGTGTTCATTAAATACATCAACGAACCAATCATTTTCCTATACAAAGTGGCATCCACTATCTCTGATGAAGTATCACATAATAACTTTGGATTTGTCGTCATAGGTGTAGTCATGGATTTACAATCCATCATTCCAACTCTCTTTAGAATTTCCACAACATATTTTCCTCGACTAAGACAAATCTCACCTGGATTTTGCCACACTTCCAGACCTCGGAAATAGTGCATCTGATCCAAATCTTTCATTTCGAATTCCGAAGCAAGCTTCTTTTTGCAATCAATGATGAACTTTTCATTTCCTGTTAGAAATAGATCATCCACATACAATAGTAAGATCAACTGATCATGATTCTCAATCTTATAGCAGAGATTGGAATCTGCTTTACTCTTGATAAAGCTCAAGCTCATCAGAAAATTATCAATTCTTCCATACCATGTCCTGGGTGCTTGCTTCAAGCCATACAAGGCTTTCTTTAATCTGCACACATGTGTCTGATTGTCATGTGTCTCAAATCCTTGTGGCTTCTCCACATACACTTCCTCTTCTTTCACACCATTTTGCTGAGGATTGTATGGAGTAGAAAGCTCCCTCTAATCCCAACTTCTCTACAAAATTCCTTGAATTCACCAGATGTGAATTCTCCTCCGTTATCGGATCTTAAAACCTTTATTTTTGTCTCAGAAAGATTTTCAACAAGAGCTTTAAATTCCTTAAACTTACTAAAGACTTCATATTTATTCTTTATGAAATAAATCCAAGTTTTGCGAGAAAAGTTATAAAAAAAGAAACATAGTAAACATACCCATTGAGTGAAGTGGCTGACATAGGTCCACAGACATCTGAATGAATTAGATCTAGAACTCCTTTTGCTTTACTGCCACATCTTGGAAACGGATTTTTCACGTTCTTTCCTTGTGCACATTCTTTGCACACACCATCATGGAACACTTGAATTTTTGGAAGGCCTTTCACCATCTTGCTAACAACTGGCAAGGCTTTATAGTGAATATGAGCGAACCTTCTATGCCACAGTTCACATGGGTTTATAGTACTGTGTACTAAGGCTTGATCTGCCTTTCCTTTCAACTTGTATAATCCATCTTCATGTATACCAATTATAACAACATCATCAATATTCTTTTCTCTTGGCCACATAAGAACTTGGCCATCGACAAAAGCTACTCGGAATCCTTTCTCTTCCAATCCTGAAATAGATAGGAGGTTCTTTTGCAGACCAAGTACATATAAAACATTTTTCATTTTCAAATGTTTTCTTAAATCTAAGCTGTAAAAAGCATTCCCTATGCCCTTAATAGGATAGGAAGAGTTATCACCGAGTCTCACCTGATGACAAGAATCTTTCTTAGTCAGATTTGAAAGAGAGTCTTTAAAACCAGTCATGTGCTTGGAGGCACCACTATCCACAAGCAATGTTTCATCATCATAATTTACTGAATTAGTAAGAGTTGCCACCAAAACATACTCTTCATTTGAATCTTCTTTTCTTTCTCTCTTGAAAACAGGTTCATCATCTTCAACAATATGAGCATGATGTCTTTTGTTTTTTCTCCTTTCTTTGACCTCTTTTATGAGAGGACAATCTCTGGCAAGATGTTCCAACTTTTCACAACAAAAACATTTCAGTTTAGAATAGTCTCTCTTACCTTTCTCAAATTTCCGAAACTTTTTCTGTGGAGGATGATTTTCCTTCTTTTTCTTTCCTTTCTTGAAATGGGCTGCAAGAGCTTGATCTTCATCATCACTTTGCTTTTCTTCTCTTGCTTCCAGTCTTGCTTCTTCTTGGACACAATGTAAACTTTGTTAACTTACTCCTTGAACAGATTCCTCTTATGAAAGAGTCCCATGACTTCGGAAGTCCATTCAAAGTAGTCATTACTAACTCAACTTCTTCAATTGAGTCATTGATAGCTATAATGTGTTCATTAATCTAAGAAATTCTTGTAAAGAAGGCATGAATAGATTCAGACTTCTGCATCTTTACATTTTTGAGTTGAGTCCTCAAAGCCATCTTCCTGTTTATGTTCCTTCCTTCATATAGATGAGATAGAGCATCAAACATCTCTTTGGGAGTCTTCACGGATGGTACATGAGGAACAAGATGGTCTTTTATAGAATCTGCAATTATTCTCTTTGCCCTTATCAGATTCTTCCTGTACTTACCTTTAACTTCTTCTTCCTCAGGTTCTGCAACCTCTTCCATAACATAATCTAATAAGTCATTTTCTTTCAGAACAAGGGATATTCTGTACTTCCATGCTATGAAGTTATCAGGTCCCTCAAGTTTCTCATCAAGCTTAGTGCTTGACATCATCTTGTCCTTGTTTTTGACTTCCTTCAAAAACCGAAACACTGTAGTCTCCTTCACAAATCTAATAACTCTCTGTAGAAATGGCTTCTTTCAAGGAAGCTCTGATACTATGTTGAAAAACTGATGCATAAGTATACCCTGGGAAACCCTCTTGTGGTAGAAAACCCAGCTAAAACTTGTCTTTAGATTCCTCAACGAAGTACAATACCAGTACAAGACTTTGGAGTAACTAGCTAGGACTCAGAGGGCTGAAACAATACCTCTGTTTCAGCACTTACAAACTTCACAAATAGCTGAACTAACACTTACGGTAACAGCTTGACAAAATCACCAAAAGATAACTGACTTTCCTTCTTGCTGTAGCAGACTTATGGCAGCTTTAACACAAAATTTGTAGCAGCGTTATATCAGCAAGGAACAACAGAAGACTTAAGCAAGAATAGAGTGCTTGTATCAGCAGTATACTTCAACAACTCGCTGCCATATACCAGCATAAGACTCCAACAACTAGCAGCCATATACCAGCAGACGATTCCAGTAGATATCAGTCATATACCAGCAAAATACTTCAACAAATAGATGCCTTGCCTTAGCAAAAGACTCCAGCAAAACAAGGTATCCAAATATTAAGTGAAAGCCCCTTTTTATAGGTTGGTTTGGCTGCACTAAGCAACCCCCTATGAATGTATGAAAACTGTATAACAACTGTCATATCTTCCCTCCTTTGGTTTCCAAGAGTCACCTCTTAATGTTCCCAAGAGCCACCTCCTAAAGCTCCCGAGAGCCACCTCCTAATGCTCCCAAAGGTCACTTCCTTTGTCTCTTCTAGAGGCTGCCCTAAACTGCTGTCTTAGGATTGTATGACAACTATATAACAACTGTCATATCACCACCCTAAGCAGCCCCCCTAAGCTGACCACTCCAACTGCCCTAAGCAGCCCTCTTAAGCAACCTCCCTAAGATGGGCACTACAACCGCCCTAAGCAGCCCTCTTAGAGGTGCTATGATGTTGACACATGGCATATGGTTGTCTTGGCATAAGGTTGACACTTGTCATGTGTTTGATGCTTGACATAAAGTTAACACTATATCAAAACTTTAATTACATGGTAGTTACAATAGGGAAAATAGCTCCCAAAGCTATATAATTCAACATGAATGATGAAACCAAGAATTTTCAACATTTTGAACTAGTCCTTGTTTAGAACAATTCTCTTTTTGATGATGATGATGATTCTGATTCTGATCAACAATCCACATCATAATTGCAGCATTAGAATGCAAAGTGCCAACATTGTGATCGCACTGGTCACATGGAAGATCAATGTTTTAATTTTCATCCTTGTGAACATTGTGGCAAGAAGGATCATTCATCAGATAAATGCCCCAAAAGAAACAAAATTGCAAGATTAAATATTCACTATGGGTGGACGGATCCTTGGCAATGGTCATCAACAACGAAACGATTATTTCAGTCTTATAAATGAATTCAATCTTGAGTAAAGACACATCTTGTAGTAGAAGGTCTTCACTCTCTTGCACCTTAAAGGGGGGAGTGCACAAATCAAATGAAGATGGTTTTTGGTTAACCAAAAACCACTTGTGGTCTCTCCTTTCAACTGAGAAAGGGGGGAACTGATGATGGTTGTCAAACTTAAAGTTTCAACAACAAAATTAACAAACAAATCGCCAGATTAGCAACCACAGTCTGTAGATGGCAGACTTGGACAAAACATTACTGATTGGGAGGCTGATTTTAGCTTGGCATTTGATTTAGTTGTTAGGCATTTCAAGGATGTGTCAGACTTGAAGTTGATTCACTGCTCTTGGTTTTCTGTCATCATATTGGAGTTCACATCAATGAACAAATTACAAGCATTTTGGCTCACATGTTTTCACAGTGGGATTTTCCAGATTCCATGAGTTTTCAAGATCCAGATTTGGCGGTTTTTCAGGCAATTCTTCTTTGAGGCTTGGCTCAGGAGTTTTAACATGAAGACTTTGAGATGATACCGATGCTTACTACCTTGCTGGTATTATTGTTTGGACTTATGATGGAGGGGGGAATGTTAGCCTGTGACTCCTATACAATCATAAAGTCTTAGTACACCACCTTTGTATATTTCACATTATGGGATAGAATTTTTATCCTAAGTGTGTTTCTAGATACTACTTTGCCTCCTACTACCTTATCTCCTGATGAGGTGTCAATGTGAGAGAAATAGAGATGGTTTCATTCATGTATTATATATTTGTATTATTGAAATGAATAAAATACGTGAGATGGTCTGAGGCCTTTTTCGCCAATTTCTTGTCCTGACCCTTGTTCTATGTGATGTCCCGTTCCCAAGAATAGCCTCATCTGGGAGTGATTTAGTAGTATATGTGTTCCTGTAGACTATAGTTAGACACAAACAAGGAACAAAGGGAGAAATAAGGGTGAATAAATGGCTAAATGATGAATTAAGCCAAAAAGCATAGGAAAAGTCACTTAAGCCTAAGTCGACGGAGAAATAAAAGAAAAAGGTGTTAAGGGGGGACTTAATTAATTAATCACATACGACTTAGGAGGAAAGGTGCCTAGCTTAAGTGATGTCAACAACAAATTAGATCGGGGTAGGTATAAGAAGAGGAATTCGACCTAATTCCTCATTATGTTATGATTTTGAGTTGAGAACAAGTTCCAGAGGAGGAAGTCGACCTCTTAGCTGTTTTGTGAATAAACCCCCACCCAGATCGGTTTCGATGTTGGAAGACACATCCTAGCCTATCGAAGATACCATCCAGGTATTTTACCGTGCCAGATCAGGAGTATTCAGACCCAGTTCAGTTAGTGCGCATTGCAGCTAGTGAGGGCCCAGGGGTTTGAGACAGTTTTGTGTAGTTGGTCGAGCTCAGGTCAGATCCAGCCGAATCCTTCCGACCTAGTTGAGAGGGACATAGGGCACTTCATTTGAGCTATCATTTGTCTAATTCCGACGGAGGAATCCACCAGGGCACACCCGTTTTTCATTTAGGGTGCAACTTCTAGAGAAGCACATTAAGGGATCCAGAGAGTTCACCGGTCCAGAACCGGAGAAACCCTTTCGACCCAGTGCATAGCATAACAGGGCGCTCAGTTTGAGCCATACATCGCTAGATTTCGACGGTGGAATCACTAGGGTGCACCAGTTGTCTAGGAGAGGGGCGCAAACCCTCAGAGGGTCCCATCCGGGGTCGAGTTTGATCAGTAGTGGACCGATCTTCAGTCTGATAGTCACCAGGAGGAGCTGTGAGGTTAGGGCACATCATTTGGGATAGTTTCCAGGCAAATAAGACGAGTATTGCCAGTAGGGCAAACCTTCCAGACATTTGCAGCAGTGGCCGTGAGTACCCGAGATTGCATCCATCAGATTTGTGCATGTATGTTGCCGATTCTTCCCGATCTTATGAATACGAGTATTTCTTGTTGTTTGCATTGAATTCCAACGACGATCAACTCTTATGAGATCTAGCTGATGAGTATTTCCTATATTTCCTACGTGCACATTGTATTTCCTGCTATTCTTCATAATACATGCTATTGAGTTGTGTTGGTTCCTTTATTTCGTATGCATCATATATTCTTCTCAAACACTTATTTATATGAAACACACATGCGAAAATCACCAAGCATGTTAAACAAGTAACTAAAGCGCATCCAGAAACCCCCAGAGTATAAGATCTGTGAGCCGCGACAACAATTTCGGCAGAGTCTATCTGGATCCATTGGATGAGGGATATTTCAGTGGTATCACAGCCTTTTTTCTGCCAGCCTGTGAAGAAGTGATTTCTCATGACCCCATGATTTCGGGAACATGTGCAAAATACCCAGAGCGTCGAGGACATATTGGGGACGAGTACATTCAGTACCTCATAGGACATAGTAAAGAGAAAAGAGACAGGAACAAAAGGGACTACACTCCCTTCCACACTCAGTTAGATATAGAGCCAGAGTTAGAGGACATGGATCACATTAGTTCTGACACAGAGGCAGACATAGAGAGGACTGTGGGTGACGGGCGTGAGACACCAGAGGGCAGGGGGAAAGGCCTCGAAACACATTCTGATAGTACGTAGGCCATATTGAATGACCTAGCTAGAGGGCAGTGGGATATGATGAACGCCATAGCACAGATGGCCATCAACACACAGATGATCCGACACAGTGTGAGCACTATGGGTGCCAACGCGACAGGAGGAGCGAGTGATTCAGGAGGACACCAGGGAGGTGGTGCTAGTGGCTCCAGTGGATCTCAGGGCAGAGCGAGTGGACATCCTTCACCTATATGTGTCTATACATCATCTAGGAGGATTGCCCGACCTTTTTATCCATAGTTCCAGGGGGGACAACCGCTAGGACAACCGAGGTAGGCAGGAGGATAACTAGGATAGGGGCAGGCAGTGCCACAAGACCCATTTGGGGAGCACAAGATAGATTATTTGGCACTGGGACCGGAGTTCCATGCAGACATGAGTTTGCTAGATTATTGTTTGATCAGGTATTGGAACAAGCCCCGGGAGGCACAGAGGGGCATTGCTCAAACTCAAAACATGGACTTCATTAAGAAAGTGGGAAAGTTGAATATTCCTGCTTTCGACGGGTCATCACGATGCTCAGCTCATGCATGGGTACAAAATCTTGACACATATTTCAAGCTCAACCCGATGATAGAGTTACAAGCTTTTAGCTTTGCCACCTTGCACTTGGATGGGGAGGCCCACGAGTGGTAGTACCATGGGCTGGTGACCTTGGGTCACAACCACATTACTTCATATTTGGAGTTCACCGAGAGGTTGATGGAGAGGTTTGACAGGAGGGATCCAGAACTCCATTTCAAGGATCTAACACAGTTGAGACAGACATGGTCAGTTGAGGCCTTCATCACAGAGTTCCAACGGAAGGCAGTGGTTGTATCAAATATTTCAGAGCACAGATTGGTGATGTTGTTCATTGAGGCGTTGATGGAGCCATTGAGGGGCTAGGTTTAGGCTTTCAAGCCTCACACCCTATAGGAGGCCATTGTGCGCACTAGAGACATGGGGGACTAAGCGTTGAAACCCAAAACCTTTACCAAACCCTTTGTGCCACACCGAGACAAGGATCAGAAGAATCCTCAGAGGGATTGGAAGGGTAAGCCCAAGTTGGATGATGACACCAGACGAGAGTTGATGAGGAAGAAGCTTTGCTTCTCTTGCAGAGACCCTTGGGTCCCAGGGCACCATTGCATGGGAAAGGGACAGATCCACTACATTGAGGTGGAATTAGGCAGTGAGGAGGAGGATGAGAAGATCGGGGCACAGACAGACAATGATTCAGAGGATGGGCCTACACATGAGCCATAGCGGCATCCGAAGAAACCTCAGATATAGGTAGAGGCACAACCAAAGGAGGAGACAAAACCTCGTAGAGAGGTGAAAGGGTGAACCATAGCAACCCTTTCCGGAGTACCCAGGTACAACACTCTCAGGCTCAAGCCCCTTATACAGGGGCAACGCATGACAACTTTAGTAGATGGTGGGGCTACCCACAATTTCATCGATGCGTCCTTAGTAGCCTGGAGGGGGTTACACATTGAGGAGTTTGAGGGGTTCACCATGGCCATGGCAGATGCATGTACTATGACATGCTTGGACATGGTCCCAAACCTAGAGGTCAAGCTAGGAAACTACACCCTGACATATACCTTTTATGTAGTTGACCTGTCAGATACATATGCAGAGTTGGGGGTACAATGGCTATATTCATTGGGAGAGATTGGGTTCAACTATCAGACGTTGACCATGAGTTTCAGAGATGCCAGCGGATCGAGAGTGGTATTGAGAGGTATGTCTACAGGAGCACGGAGAGTAGTATCAACGAAGAGGATGGAGTGGATCTTCCGTCACGGTGACGTAGCATATGCAACATTGTCTGATCACCACCCGGAAGGATTCAGAGGGGAGAGAGCATTACCATCAACAGATCAAAGAGCTTCTGAGTCAGTATGAGCCAATGTTTGGGCTGATACCACCAGGGAGGCCATCAGATAGGGGGTTCGAGCATACTGTTGAGTTGGAGGCGGGGGCTACACCTGTGATCACCATGCCCTATAGACACCCCAAGAGATTCATGGACGAGATCGAGAAATCAATCAAGGAATTGCTTGTGATGGGGCACATCAGGTCCAACACGAGTCCTTTTGCTTCTTCAGTCGTTTTGGTACTGAAGAAAGATGGCACATTGAGGATGTGCATAGACTGCAGAGCCCTGAATAAGAAAACGATCAAGAACATGCACCCCATCCCTCGCATAGACGAGTTGATGGACAAGCTACATGGGGCAGTTTTCTTCACCAAAATTGATCTGCGGTCAACATATCATCGGATCAACATCAGAGAGGACATAGAGAAGACAACTTTCAAATGCCATTTTGGGCACTTCGAGCTTTTGGTCATGCCATTTGGGTTGACCAACACACCTGCCACCTTTCAGTCTTGCATGAATCACATCTTCAGGGGGCAATTGAGGAAGTACCTCTTGGTATTCTTCGATGGAATTTTGATTTACAACAGGACATGGGCTAAGCATTTGGCACACTTGGAGGAGGTCTTGGGCATTATGCAGGCATAGTCATTATATGCCAAAGAGTCCAAGTGTGAGTTCAGGATGAGAGAACTCTTGTACTTGGGCATATCATCAGTGAGCATGGAGTATAGGTTCATAAGGACTGTGATCCAAGGGGATCTCAGCTAGGTGAAGAAGGACTTTCATCTAGAGATCAAGACCAAGGAGGAAAGTGCAAAGGGTGCAGCAAGAGGAGAAAACCCAGCAGCCAAAAATCAAACGATAGATTTCTGGGTAGTCCAACACAAGGCTGTTGGGAGCGCGGAGCGGGAGCGGGAAGCGCATATTTTCAAAAATCGTCAGGAGCGAAGCGTTTCCGGGAGCGTTTTTTATATAATACATAAAAAATATATTTTTTGATGCATATATATATATAAAACATACAGAATGTTGAATCAATTGCAAAAAACATGAAAACATAGATATAAGATCATTTAACTAATTGATTAGTGATGAATTGATGATCATTAAAGCATCAACCATTTAGTACATCGGACATCCTACACAGTACATAGCATACTACACATATAACATCAATCATAAACAT
>JASDQU010014236.1:135287-152176 GCA_032191745.1 Picea mariana | reverse complement strand
GGGGGGGGGGGGGCGCTCCCCCGCAGCCTAGGTCCAACAGCAGCAGGTACAAGATGTACAGATCTACAGAGCAACACCATACAGGTAGTACTGGGCGCGTGTGTACGTGTTGTTGTACAAGGCCCATATATACGCGTTGTACATGTCATACAAGGCGCGCACGTAAGAGCAGGCAACACAACACAAACACATGTGTACGCATAGGAAAGACTGCAAAGGTAGCGTACACATTACACAGGTTGGATAGGGTGCGCACATGCTGGATAGGGCGTGTACAGATCATACAGGGTCATCCGGGGACAATGCAACATGAGGGTTTCTTCAAGGCCTGAGTTGCAAGGTTTGTTGTATTTATATTTTTCCTCAGTGGGCCATTTTCCCAAGTTCGGAAGCCCTTTTAAGCTTGGATATTATTTTAATGAAAAGTTGATTTGAAGGGCAGAATTTTTGTGTGTTGTGTGAAGTTTGGTTTCCAGTTTTTGCTTTCGTTGTTTTGTTTTCAGCCAGTATATTTTATTTTGTGTGCTGTAATTTATTTATCAGCAAGGAAAAACACAAGGTAGTAAAGTATCTAGGTGCCGGGGATTAGAAAATTAACATGGGGCAGTTTTCTTCACCAAAATTGATCTGCGGTCAACATATCATCGGATCAACATCAGAGAGGACATAGAGAAGACAACTTTCAGATGCCATTTTGGGCGCTTCGAGTTTTTGGTCATGCCATTTGGGTTGACCAACACACCTGCCACCTTTCAGTCTTGCATGAATCACATCTTCAGGGGGCAATTGAGGAAGTACCTCTTGGTATTCTTTGATGGAATTTTGATTTACAGCAGGACATGGGCTAAGCATTTGGCACACTTGGAGGAGGTCTTGGGCATTATGCAGGCATAGTCATTATATGCCAAAGAGTCCAAGTGTGAGTTCAAGATGAGAGAACTATTGTACTTGGGCATATCATCAGTGAGCATGGAGTACAGGTTCATAAGGAGAAGATCAAGGCCATTCTAGATTGGCCAACACCCAAGAACCTAAGTGTCTAGACATGTGAAAGTCGTCCAAAGCCTTCAACCTTAGTAATTTACTTTAATTGAATGAATTATTAAAGTAAAGTGCTTTTATAATTAAAGTGATTTTAATTTAATGAAATGCTAAAGTTATTAGCATTAGTGAATCAAATGAATCTTAGCCATTGATCTCAAGTGAGTTGAGATCTAATCTCAACCATTAATCACTTTGGAGATTAGGGTTATGTTTGATTTGGTCATTACTCAAGATTATAAAAGCAAGGCTAGGTGAAGGAGAAAGATATCCACAAGAGAGCAAAGAAGGATTTTGCTCGTTGATTGCTTGAGTCACGAAGGACTGTGACTCAAGGGGATCATCCACTTAGGAGAAAAGAAGGACCTTTGCTCAAGTGCTTGAGTCACGAAGGACTGTGATTCAAGGGGATCTTAGCTAGGTGAAGAAGGACTTTCATCTAGAGATCAAGACCAAGGAGGAAAGTGCAAAGGGTGCAGCAATAGGAGAAAACCCAACAGCCAAAAATCAAACGACAGATTTGTGGGTAGTCCAACAGTAGTAGGTACAAGATGTACAGATCTACGGAGCAACACTATACAGGTAGTACTGGGCGCGTGTGTGCGTGTTGTTGTACAAGGCCCATATATACGCGTTGTACATGTCATACAAGGCACGCACGTAAGAGCAGGCAACACAACACAGACACATGTGTACGCATAGGAAAGACTGCAAAGGTAGCGTACACATTACACAGGTTGGATAGGGTGCGCACAGGCTAGATAGGGCATGTACAGATCGTACAGGGTCATCCGGGGATAGTGCAACATGAGGGTTTCTTCAAGGCCTGAGTTGCAAGGTTTGTTGTATTTATATTTTTCCTCAGTGGGCCATTTTCCCAGGTTTGGAAGCCCTTTTAAGCTTGGATATTATTTTAATGAAAAGCTGATTTGAAGGGCAGAATTTTTGTGTGTTGTGTGAAGTTTGGTTTCCAGTTTTTGCTTTCGTTGTTTTGTTTTCAGCCAGTATATTTTATTCTGTGTGCTGTAATTTATTTATCAGCAAGGAAAAACACAAGGTAGTAAAGTATCTAGGTGCTGGGGATTAGAAAATTAACATGATCGAAGTTCAAATCTTGTGAACACCTTGCCGATCATTCTCTAATGTGATGCCAGGGAAATTATGAATATTAACTTTGCATCAAAATTGATGAATAGGAAATTGAATAGTGTATAGATCATTAAGTGAATTATAGTGTTTTGCCATTTTGTTCTTATAAAGTTTAGTGCTTTCGATTGTAAGGTTTCATAGATAATAAATTGTATATATTTTTAAATACCTTAAATATGTTCTTGGCAAATGACACTTGTTTTAAATGACTATGTTTCACTTTTCTAAGGAGTGCATTTGCTTAAGTTTGATGGTTTTGAATGTAAAAAAAGCATGATGTAATTCTCCTGAGCCTTAAGAAGCATTTCCTCACAGATGGCAAATTGTTCATCATATTGATATTGACCAGTGAATTTTTAGAAAAGTATTTTCACTTCGATTCTCATTTCATATGTAAACTGCCTATTAAATTTGCATATAAATATGCACTATTTTTCTTCACCTCACTGTCTTATTTGGTTTGTTTATGATAGGTTCTTTTGGATGATGGAAAGTCAGAGAGGATCCTTCTTGCTGATTACTCTAGAGAGCACTTGGCACAAGATGCAATAACAGACTATCGAGTAATAGGACCTTCTGTTCATGGTGAGATAAAAGAGGTCTTTATGGTGAAAACTGTGTTGTTCATATAGCCTATGGTGCTAATTTTTGCATGGATTTTTCTAGTGGCGTTGATGTCATTGCTAGCATGAACTCTTGAGCATTGCTACCATATCACTATTGTTGTTATGAGCCCATCACATAAGCAACAATCCTCTTCTAACAGTGTTTCATTTGATAGACCACTTTTTTATTATTGGTATTGTGGCTTCTTCGTGGTATTGTATGAAAAGCTAAGTTGCATGAAACATGGAAACGTGTAGAAGTTTCCCAAAATGGGACCCCCCCCTCAAAATGAGTATGCGGGGGAAACACGGTATACAAAAAATATAGATATATAATTTATATTTTATGACACATTCTGGCAAGAAAATAATAAGGATACACATAAATGACATTTTAGAAGGAAACCCATGTCTATATTAACTCTCATAGATGATTACATGATGAAAAATCCTATAGTTGGAGGCCTTGATGAATGCCGATTCAATACCCTCATACATGATAGAATCCAGTGGAAACACTACAATCCTGCCAACCTTGAAATTCTGAAAATGGTTGACTCTGCTGAAACAATTAATGGTAATGATAAAAAATTGAGTAAAAGTTGACATTCTCCTTTATCTTACCGTTTAAGTTTTCTTCCTTTTACGTTCTCCTTTATTTTAATGGTAACTCTAATAGATGATTACATGATGCAAAATCCTATAGCTTGGTGGCCTTGATTAATGCCAATCCCATACATGATAGAATCCAGTGGAAACACTACAATCCCGCCAACCTTGAAATTCTGAAAATTGTCGAGTCTGTTGAATTCTGAATGGGATATGGAATTCTACTTTCTCGATATCAAGTCCGATGAGATTGGGACCACTCTCAAACATCCTGAAACAATTAATGGTAATGTTAAAAATTTGAGTAAAAGTTGACATTCTCCTTTATCTTACCTTTTCTTCCTTTTACATTCTACTTTATTTAACGGTAACCCTCATAGATGATTACATGATGCAAAAGCCTATAGCTTGGTGGCCTTGATTAATGCCGATCCCATACCTTCACACATGATAGAATCCAGTGGAAACACTACAATCCTGCCAACCTTGAAATTCTGAAAATTATTGAGTCTGCTGAATTCTGAATGGGATATGAAATTCTACTTTTTCCATATCAAGTCCGATGAGGTTGGAACCACTCTCAAACAGGCTGAAACAATTAATGGTAATGTTAAAAATTTGAGTAAAAGTTGATGTTTTCCTTTATCTTAACTTTTCTTCCTTTTACATTTTCCTTTATTTTCTATCCTTCTACATTCTCCTTTAGTGACAAACTCTTTAGAGCTCAATCCCCGATCTCTTTTTGTCTTAAAGGGTCATTGGTGCGGACAGGGCGATACTTTTCTACGGGTCCCATGCCCCTTATGGGCACTTGGGTGGGCCCGGGAACTTCCAGAAAAGCACTCAAAACGTCACTGGAAATCGTTGAGATGCTTTGGAAACGTCATCGTCTGTACTGTATGACATTTTCAAAGCCGTACTGTACAGCGTTTCCAGATTTGGAAATGCAGTGCGGATCGGCCTACGGCATTTCGTACCCCTTTCAGCGTTTCAGCGTTTCCAGGCATTCCAGGTACTAGGATGTGACCAAAATAGGCGTTTCCTGTAACTTAGATGAAAAGGAAACCATGGAATTCTTTTCCGTTTCCTCCACTTCACATGCAGTGAATTAGATTTGATTGATCTGATCCAGAACAAAAAAATTGTTGCAATATCCCTGCCATCATACTCAGAAAAGTCGATCTTCTTCATTCTTTTCTTGCTTGCAGGCTCATCACTGCTCAGGTGACTCTATCTTTTCACTTGATACACATGGACAAAGCTTTAGCTAGTTGGATTGAAAGGTCCAACTGCTTGTAGCTGCTTTTTCTTGAGTTCTTTAAGGATCTCATCAATGGATTCGAACTGATCCTTATGCTGGGAAGTAATCTCTTTTTGTTATAAGAACAAAGTTTATGTCAAGAGTCTAACTTGTTTGATAGGGTTTTCTTTAAGGAATGGAGTAACAACTTCAAAATTTTTGTTCCATCTCACTCTAGGGGAAAGCTTTAAACCTGGTGGGCTTTTGATACCTGGTGGAATAGACCACAAGAAAGCAAATGTTGTTGTGGAATTAGCATGTAATCCTAGAGGACATGTGACCCTTGTATTATTTATAGTGAGTACTCTAAGAGACACTACTAGGGAAAGGTTATGACCATTCTAATCTTCCCATAAGAGTCCTCTGTTTATGGTCAGTAAACTACTTACATTCACCACTCCATATCCAGCAGTGGTTTAGTTATGGCTCTCACTACACTTCATAACCCTATGGGCACGCGCTGTTTCTCTTTAGTGTCTTGAGCAGCGAGCCCTCTTGCTAATGACAAGATTAGAAAATCAAGTACAGGCCAAACCAAGCCTGATTCGACTCATGCCAAACCAGGCATGATGATGGCATTCATGCCAAACCAGACACAAGATCATCCCTCACTATTTACCAGATTTTCCAATCACCCATGCAAACCCCTCATGCCTTCCTCAACATATGCAATAATATTATAATAGCCATCCATTAACCATTTATAAAATGATGTATATGACTCTGCATGCATAACCATGCATAAAGTGTATGTAAAAGGCCCAAGCGTAATACAGTCAAAGTACCAATGCCTAGTCCATGGATAATGCGGTCATAAAGATTTTGTTATACATAGTGACTGTCTCAAAGACAGAGAAGGCCATATAATTTAAGTAGAACTCACGTTACTGACATGAGCCATTGACCCCACTAAAATTGATCTATATTTCACTCCCAACTTCACCACCCTGATGTTTAAAAGGTATCATGGAATATAATCATAAAGGTGTGGGCAAGCCCCTATTGGGGGAAGGTGGGGTGCTGATTTTAACAGATTTAACAACAGCAAAGTCTATTAGAAGATCAAGAGTGTGCATTCCTTTCCTGGGTGTCTATTGGACCAGTAGAAGAATTCTACACCAACCTTCATTGTCATTGGCTGAAAACCTGAACTTGAGCAGCACAAACCTGCTGTAATTAATGGTAAAATCAATCTTCCACTTCCCTTTACTTGCTGGCAAAATGCTTGGAGAAATTTTTGGTTAAGACCATTCTTCTTAGCTTAGCTGCATGGTAAAGTATTCTCAGGTAACATGACCATAATGAACTTTTTAAAGGGTTTTTTTCATATGAGCACAATACCAGCAAAGAAACTCACATACAAGTGAATAAACATCAGATTGTTTTAACTTATATCATCCTCTAATTTTTCGTTTTTTGGAACTATAGGCATACTTTGGTACAAATTCAGTACCAAGAGAAAGCAAGAAGATAGGATACTAGATTGGTTGATAATGTTGCCCCAGTGCGATTTATTAGGCCATCATAGTAATTTATTTTATCATTAGAAATTTCAGAGTTACAATAAAGCTCT
Organism: Picea mariana; assembly: GCA_032191745.1. Classification (NCBI taxonomy): domain Eukaryota; kingdom Viridiplantae; phylum Streptophyta; class Pinopsida; order Pinales; family Pinaceae; genus Picea; species Picea mariana. The sequence goes on along the minus strand of JASDQU010014236.1, from coordinate 145,899 downwards.
CCTATTGGCAAAAATGATATTTTTCTTATGGAAAGACATAAGACAAATTAAAAATTTATAATGGAATACAGCTATAGATGTACCTGCAGGCTTCACAAGTTTTCAGTAAAATAAGTCGACAAACTATTTGTATGCAAACATGTTTGTATCCTTTAGGAGTGATCTCACTCTAGTGATGACATAACTTGAAGTTTATATATCAGTGTTGAAAACATGAGCATCTGCGAAAAAATTGCTGAGGATTTTGACTTGGAGACATCGAAAACATCAAGGAAAAAATTGGCAAACTGTAGCAAGCATTAAAAAATACAAAATATTATCATTGTTTTGTCAATTTTTATAAATATAAACTAACAATGAGATCAAATAATTACATTGCCACGTAAATATGAAAAAAAGGCTGATATATAAGATGTATAAGTCTGAGATGCCAAATGACCTTGTGTAGGTGTGTGGCCAGGAAAGGGGGGGAAGGAAGCATCCTGCATCGATTAGATTTCTACTTCTAGAATTGCCATCACAAAAAACATATCACATGTCTTCAAATTGACAGTACAAAAATAGAATCCTTCCAATCAAATCTGTATAGTTTTAAACTTTTAACACATACCATATTTGCTGATATAAGTAGATCCTCATTTGAAATATGCACCATTTCTTTCCAAAGATTCTTAATATATGTGATTTAAAATGCCATGAAGTTATAACCATCCTCATCAATTCTTAGATCAGATATAGATGAAGATCTTCATGGATCTCAACTTTCTTCTCTTCCATTGAACATCTAGCCAGGATAGGAACTTAGGGTTTATCAATTTCAATTTCTCTGCTTGCAGAGAGATGTTGAAGCCTTGCTTTGATGTTATTCTCTACTAATTCTTCTTTTGTGAACTTCATTTTAGCAGCTAAAGTGGAGTCCTCGAAGAAAGGGTTAGTGGATAATAACATGAAAGGAAGGTTTCAACATGTCTCTGCAAGTAGAGAAATCGAAATTGAGAAGCCCTCGGTTCCCATCCTGGTTAGAGATTCTTGAAAATTGAGGATGCCATGAATTTCTATAGCATTTTAGAAAAGGAAACTCAGATTCCCCTAGATTGGATATCAAATGGTAAAGGTAGGGCATAAAAAACAAAATAAATGAACACAAAGAATGCTGGTTAAAAATATCAGACCTATAATATCGTTGTATGACCCATAAAAAATCGATTAAAAAATGGTGAGCAATAAATGTGAAACCCTTGCATTATCTAGAAGAAAAAACTACTTATGCAGTGGAATTTTAACAAATATCTAGGAAAATGAGAACCATGGATATCTATCAATCTCACAAAAACAAAAGAATCTTTGATGGCAATTAAAATGCTTGATTGGCCCTCCTAAAATCGATGGAAGTCAATGAAAAACTCCTTTTCTTTCACTTCCCAACAACTATAAACGATATAACTACAAAAGATTGGATATGACACTTTTATAGACCATTTATCCTGATAATTTTTTAATATTGTGGTGCAAAGTTTTAGGTAAATTCACAATTTTTACTTGATGTGGTGATTTTTTGGAAATGTTGCAATTTTTTCAAAACGATATATTGAGGGGGAACAAACATCACGAAAAATCACCACATTAGTGATAAATCAAAGTTGTTTGCAACACTGTTATATATATATATAATGAAGTACCAATGTTTTACACTTGGATCATATCCATTGGTCATATATTTGTTAAAAAATGAACTTAAACATATAACAGTAGTGTGCTTTATCCTTTAAATCTTTAACTGAAACATAAGAATCATTGACAGAAAACATTTACAGTGTGCACAAGTATTTATCCTGGGAAACTCTCATGGGGAAGAAAACCCAGCAAAACTTCTTGTGATATATTTATTAATGTCAAGCAAGTACAATGACAGTACAAGACTTCTCCTTGAGAGACAGATAAGTCAATTGCACTTACTGCTGTCTCTGTGTCTTCAAATATCTCTTAGCCTCTACCCAGACCTGTAGCTTTTGCTGTTCACTTGATTCTGTAGTTGCTGCTGTCGCAAATCTGTTCTGTAGCTGCTTGTTGCTGCCTTAAAAATCTGCTCTTAAGGCTGCCCTGTAGTCTGCCTCAGAACAGGGTTATTGGCTGCCTCAAATCTGCCCTTAAGGCTGCCTCAGAACAGAGTTACTCTGCTGCCTCAGATCTGTCCTAGCTGCTGCCTCAGAACAGAATTATTGTGCCTCAGAGTAGGCCTCCTAGCTGCTGCCTCAGATTAGTGTGGTCTAATGGTTATGAGGGGCGCCTCCCCTTCCCTTTATATAGGTTAGGCCACCCTAGGTTAGGGTCGACCTAGGTTAGGGTAGGGCCGACTTTGGATAGGGTAGGGCTGACCTTAGGCTAGGGACGACCTAGCTTAGGTTAGGGACGACCTAGCTAGGGCGGTTAGAGGCCGACTTACCAAGGGCGGTTAGGGGCCAACCTTATCAGGTCGGTTAGAGGAATATTTCCTCTGCAGCTGCTCACTCTTCAATAATATTAAGATAAGTGATCCACCACAAAGATTTGGTACAAAAAGAAGAAGACAGTAAGGTTTTTGTAAGATAAAAGCGATGATTGCTATGTTAAGTAAAATATAGCTAGACTTCAAGTTAGTGCTTCAGAAATAGTAAAACGCACATTAGGGAATATGTTCTATTGTGAAGGGCGTATAGGATTTGCATATCATGTCATTTACTTGAGTAAGTAGTTCACTGTGAAGGACCCAAAAGGCTCAAGGGCCGAAGTATTATGTCAATTATTTGACATGGGGAAGTATGTGTGTGTGTAAATAATTTGTTTATACACACATGCGTGGTTTTATGCATGGGTTCCTAGATTATGTTTCTGTATTTTAGGAAGACACAAATGTTGATATTATGGTAGCTGCGGGAGGTATTAACCTCTACGTGTAACCCTAGCAAGAATAGAATATTCCGGGAAGCAAGAAGAAACCCTAAAGCATTGGACATAATTCTAGAAGACAAGTCGACTAAAGGAAATATTTAATATTGAGTTTTTAGCCTCTAGAATGAGAAGTCGACCCAGACAGCTAAGGATGAGCAGTATAAATACAGGATGCCAGAGCTCATTTGGACACACACATCTCGCAACTGCAGAAATTTAGTTGTGCGCAAGGCTGGAGAGTAGCTGCAGCTGCAGCTACTGCAACTTGTATTTTCGGTTTCAGTCTTGGACTATCTCTTGGTTATGGTTTGGACTTTCTACTTGGTATACTAACTATGGAGAGTGATACGCTACCTTGACTGGCTATTAGGCCTAGGGTTTGCATTCGAAATTATTCTCTGTCAAGGTTAAGGTGTTCGGGGGTGGCTTCGGCCTATGGTTGGGTGACAATGTTGCTATATTGTCTATGGTTAAACGAGCACATCTATTATTTCTAATAGGTTATGGGCCCACAGTATCTTTAGACAGTCTAACCACTGGAAGATAGATTGGGAGGATTTGCTCAGTTACAGTTGCAGTCAAAGTTTTTGCTGCAGCAACGAAACCCTAACCCTCTTGTTGAGGCACCTTAAGTGAAGTGATTGACCTAATTTCTGGATAGCCTAGTGTGCCCTAACCTAGTGCACTTCCTGGTACTCTCAGCAAGCTAAGACGTCAAGTTTGAGTGTTTGGTCAAAGTCAAAGGTTGACCAAGTCAAAGCAGTCATGACCTACTCTATGAAGTCAGAAAACAAGTTAGAAGGGGCTTCTAACTTCAGAGCATGGAAGATAAGGATTGATCTCATCCTTGTCAAGAATAAAGTGTTGGATATCGTGAAAGGAAAGATCACGGAACCACAGTTTGAAGAAGGAAAAGAGAAGGAACCTCAAAACATTGCAGTTATGGAGAAGTTCAAAGACAATGACATCAATGCCATGAGTATCATAGTGGACTCTATAAAAGACCATTTGATACGCTACATCTCTCATCTTGACTCATCTAAGAAGATGTACGATGCCCTAACTAACCTCTTCTCAGTGAGAAACATTGGACAAATAATGAGTCTGAAGAACGAGCTTTCATGACATGAAAATGAATGATGGTGACATCATAACACCATACCTTGTGAGAATCTCTCAGTTAAGAGATCAACTACAAACTATTGAAGATATCATTTCAGAGAAGGAACTGGTAAATATAGTGCTCAATGGTCTTCCCAAGACATGGGATGCATTTGCCGCAAGCATGAACACAAGAAAGGAGTATCCCACATTTGAAGAACTTTGGACTTGCTGTGCACAAGAAGAATCAAGGATTAACGCAAAAGAGAAATCCCAAAAGAAATACGATGATCAAGCTTTCACAACAAAGTTCAAGAATTTCAGGAATAAGAAGAAGTTTGGCTCAAGGAAGAAACCAAATCAAGAAAAGGATATGTCAAAGATACAATGCTTCAACTGTCGAAAATATGGTCACTATAGGGACCGGTGTCCTGAGTTAAAGAAAAGGAAGGAAACAGACGAAGCAACAGTTGCCGAAGAAAGGGAACCCTCAAAGAAAGTCAAGCAGGATAAAACAAACTTCTTCTTCTAAGTCAAGGTAACAATATTCTTCAAAGCTCTTGTATATATCATGTTTACATAGTTCCTGTACATATCATGTATATCTATTTCTTAGAAGAAAATATGTTCAAGGGAAACAATACCTATGGAAGAATAAATGAATAAGGATTGCTATTACGATGACTATAAGTCAAGCAATGCACATGAAAATATGAAGTATGTTGACAATCTTTGGTAACAATTCCTGTGGAAGCTATTATATAAGTAAAAACTGCTAGATAAGCCGAAATCAGAATCAAACCTAAAGAGACCTAGAAGAAGTCAAAACAGAGGAAATTAGAAAAAGACTTGTGACACCTTGCAGAAGGCAATAAGAATGCAGATGAAAGCATGGACTATCTTAGATAGAGGGATATGATTACAGAATTCCAAAAGAAGAGCATGCATTCATGCATGAAGCAAGGATTAGGAGGGAGCTAATCCTAAACAATATGATCCATTAAGGATTATGAAGTATCTATCCATGTTCCCATTGAAAGTAGCAGCAATGAAAAGCAACACGTGTTCAGTTTGACTTTAGAAGAAGTCTTCTTCAAAAAGAAGCCTTAAAATATCCTTGGTTGTCCATCTACATCCATGATCCTATGATGAAAGGAAGAAGTTGGAATCTTCAGGGCATGGAATCTATAGAAGACTCCATGGACCCAAGAGCTAAAGAGAAACATGAGGAAGAACATGAAGATTCCAAGAAAGAAAGAAAAAGCCAGAACAACCAGTGATTATACTGAGAATCACAAAAGACTACCAGCTTGGTTTGAACTCACTAAGAAGCAATCGAACAGAAGAAGTGGAAGTTATGATAAAAAACAGTGTGAAAAAGACTTATGAATGGAAGCATTGCAAGATTCAGAGGTTCTTCCAGAAGGAGGGAGAAGACTATGACAACAACTTGTTCCAGATATACCTCTTGTAGTATCGATGGATTGGAATTTACATGTAAAAGACCGTTCTTCCCAATAAAGCAAGTGAGAAAGAAGCTTATACCAGAAAGAGACCCATGTATGCAGATATAAGAAGACCTTGTATGGATTCAAACAACTTGATGCAGAGTATCTCATATACAGTAGAAGCGTGGTGAAAACTTTCTATGACAGAGATAGTGTATCAGAATAGTTACTCAGAAGTCTGGGATGATGGATTGCTAATCCATGGAAAACTCTCATGATGACAAAAGTAATGCTACTTGAATATGTTTCAGTTTGGGCCTTGCCACGATGTCATGAGCTAGCAGGAAACAGAAGTGCTGAATTCAACCATGATATATTGTAATGATCAGAGCTATATGAAGCCTTCAGAGAAAACCAGTGTTCCATGACAGTCCGAAGTACATTGAGATCAAGCATTACATTCTCTGTGATGAAGTCCAGAAAAGAGAAGTGGTTCTCCAATATATCTCCACAGGTGAGCAGATAGCAGATATTTTGGTAAAGCCTCTGTCCAAGATGAAAAAGTTTTCATACATAAGAAAGAAGTTGGGGCTCGTGGAGACGACTTCCTTATTAAAAAAGGAAGAGGTTACTCCTAGGGTGGGAGGGAGCACTGATGTGTTATTGATTTATGGACAGTCATTCTTTAGTTCGAAAAATGGTCCAGGATGAGTAGTTCCTTTCCAGTTCGGAAAGTGGTTTGAGATTTCTGACGGACAAATATTTTCTAGTTCGAAAAATGGTCCAGATTGGACAATCATTTTCGTAATGAAAATGGTTCGATAGATTGTTGATGTACCATAGACAACGATTCCCCTTGTGGCCAATGTGGGTGAATGGTCTAGGACAATCATTCTTCTTGGTAGTCACTCTGAGTAGTGGTCAAGTAGAATGGTTCGCCTCACTGAGCAATCATTCTTTCGAAGTTCACAATTGTGAGCAGTTTCGAAGAATGGTCCATTTTGGAGGTTGGTGTAGGACAATCTTTTCCATTAGGAAATGGTCCGGACAGTCATTCCCTAGGGAAGACTCATTCTATCCAGGTTGCACTATGATTAATGTTGGAGGAATGGCCCAGTTAGGTGAATGGTCCAGGTTCAACAATCAGGGACAGGCATTCCATAGGGCAGACTCATTCTCTCCACGTTGCACTATGACTAATGCCGGAGGAATGGCCTAGTTAGGTGAATGGTCCAGGTTCAAAAATCAGGGACAATTATTCTTCTATGCCTGAGAAGAATAGTCCAGATAGCCCATGGGTGATGTTTTACATTTTGAGGGCAGATGCTCTTCCAGATCTCACAAATGTGAGTGGAAGAATGGCCCAAATGACTCAGTTTATATCATGATATTGTTTTATGCAGGTTGATATCAGATGATATGATTGCTATGGAGACTGTATGTCTCTAGACAGTAGATGTATGCTACTGTACTGGATGTGTTCCACTGGTGTGGTTGTGTACCATAGGATAGTAGTTGTGTACTACTATGGATAGACACAATTGTGTTCTATTGAATGACATTGTTCTGATTGCCATGTAGACTATCAATAGTGTTGAAAATGATTATCAGCTATATGGATAGTTAGTGTGCTGATGGACAGACATTCTCCAGACGGAAAATAGTCTAGGACATTTATTCTTCTAGGACGTATGTCTGGATTAGAAGAATAGTCCTTGTAGCCCATGGCGTGGCTTCCAACATCTGTTGGAATAGTTATTCTTCTAGGACATATGTCCGGATTAGAAGAATGGTTCTTGTATTACTATGTGGAGTGAGTGACTTATTCAACATCATGCTTGATTACTCAGATGGAGTATGGCTTCGAGAGATGATGCAGTTGATGTTATCAGATGATATTGAAAGTGATGATGGTGCTCGTGATCTAATCATGAGATAATATGTATGGCTATGATGATGCTACTGGTTGAATGGTATGTTTGTGCTAAAGACCATTGCCTTCAATACCTCCCTAGCTAGGAGGGAGTGTTGATATTATGGTAGTTGTGGGAGGTATTAACCTCCACGTGTAACCTTGACAAGAATAGAATATTCCGGGAAGCAAGAAGAAACCCTAAAACATTGGACATAACCCTAGAAGACAAGTCGGCTAAAGGAAGTATTTAATATTGAGTTTTTAGCCTCCAGAACGAGAAGTCGGCCCAGACAGCTAAGGAGGAGCAGTATAAATATAGGATGCCAGAGCTCATTTGGACACACACAGCTTGCAACTGCAGAAATTTTATTGTGCGCAAGTCTGGAGAGTAACTCCAACTACAACTACTGCAACTTGTATTTTCGGTTTCAGTCTTGGACTCTCTCTTGGTTATGGTTTGGACTTTCTGCTTGGTATGCTAACTCTGGAGAGTGATACACTACCTTGATTGGCTATTAGGCCTAGGGTTTGCTTCCAGAATTATTCTTTGTCAAGGTTAAGGTGCTCGGGGGTGGCTTCGGCCTATGGTTGGGTGACAATATTGCTATATTGTTTATGGTTAAACGAGCACACCTATTATTTCTAACAACAAACACATATAGATCCATGTACATGCATTATGTATCGTTTTATGCATGGACTCTTAGATAGTGTTTCGACTTTTATGCTCAAGGGACATGGACACACATAGACGCTAGAGCCTTGCCTTGTACACACATTATGTATAGAGTCTTAGATTGTGTTTCTTGTACACACATTATGTATAGAGTCTTAGATTGTGTTTCTATGGTTAAGGGAGGCATAATGGTTTCACAGCTAATGGTAAAAGTTTAACTAGTGCTGTGGGAAGGGCCTTGGAACTCTATCACACTTGCAGATTCTTAAGTTAAGCAGGGCTTGGAAGCACTAGAATAGTTATCATGTGCCTGTGATATTATGATGTAGTGTTTGGAGTCACCACAAGCAATATCTGGATATGTAGTGATGACCATAAGTGGTGTTGACCATAGAAGTGGTGTCTCTTATGGGAGCTTTGTGGTGATCAAAATCATTTTCCCAATATTGTGGGTTGAATGAGTGACAATGCAAAGCTTAATAGTAACACTCCAATTGCTTGAGTGTGATTGCAGGCACACTATATCTAATTTGTCTCGTTTTTCTGTGTTATTTAGGTAAGGAAGCCATTCCTTTACATATACCTTTGCATATCAATTTGGATTTGAAAAACTGACATGAGTGAGGTTGAGGTGGTACTTGTATGGAAATCTGGTCTCAAATATCATAGAGAGACGAGGCATGACAGACTTACACCTCCAGGTCTTAGATGAGGCAGGGAGACTTTTGAGGTGGTAGTCTTCTAGAAGGTTTAGTCATGGATGAACGCATCCCTTCTCAATCTAAAGAAGTTCTTGCTTCTTTAAGCCAACTAAGCATCAATAAATGTTGAGTGGCCTTGGAGAGGACTTTATAGGGAACAAGATCAAATATGGGTTTCCAATGAAGGGATTTGGCATTTGCCCTCATTACCACAAAACTTGCTCATTGGTTAGTTATTCAGGGATGATAAATTGTAGATGAATGGATTATATGAGAGAAGGAATGCTGCATAGCTTCTTCCCAGGGGGTTGAAATATGGAATCAAACTTTTGTCACACCAAAGAAAGGGATTCAAAATTAGAAAGGTAGTCTAGAGACTAGAATGCACTTATTGTAGGCGATGTGTCTATGATAGTGATAAAGAAGTGGGTAAAGATGAGGATGACTTGGATCTAAAATGCATGAATAAAAAGTAAGTGTGATTTGCAAGTGGGAGTGGCTAGGGTAATGCAAGTCAAGGATATATAGTAGGAGAGAGAGAGAAGCAGGGCTCCAATTGATTCAATTTATTAACCTTCTTAGCTCAAAAACCTGTCACGGAGTTTTCTTACGAATATTCCTAATTTGGGCCCGATTACTGTTCAAACTCTCACTAAAGGAAAAGTCCTAACCTTCGTACGAGTGCCTACAAGCAATTGCTAGGCAAGCCACTCACTGTCACCTTGGTGGCCTTGCCTCTCACTTTAAGGCTAAGAAAGGGGTTCATAACCGAAGGGGGGATTCCTTGTAGTCAAACTAAGCTAGGCTGTTTGGTTGGAATGAGAGCTTCCCTAACTTAGTTTTAACAAAGACTTAGTGGTCATTGTTAATTTTATACCTTGAGAAATAAAGGTAAGTAAAACGTGCAAGGTGTATTTAACCACTTAGATTTGAACAAACCCTTTAATGAATTGTGTCATATGCTTGTGCAATGTTTGTAGCTAAGTTGGAACTATTGATTTTTTAATAAGCAAGGTTAAGCATGAAGTTCATTCCATTTTTAGCATTTAACCATAACCATTAATGTTGCAGCAACTAGGATCACAAGAAGAAGCACCATGCACAAGAACACAAGAAGTATCCTAGGAAACCCTTCCTAACAAGGGAAGAAAACCCAACCAAATCCTTTGCTATATTCTTCAAGAGAAAGACCTTCACCACCAAGAAAACCTAGCACACAAGAGGGTGTTCAAACCCTAGAAGACTAGCGCCCAAGAGAGGTGCACACTTTTCCCAAGAAGGTGTACTTGCTGAAATTTCCAAACTCACATGAAAGATATGATTCCTCAATGGGGAATTTACCTTTACTTATACTAACCTGAACCTGTCAACATAAGTGTCTATTGGCACAACAGGGAAGACCTCACTAGTGTTGAAATAATGTAACTGCGAAGGGCATTCTTATTATTTTGTTATTGGATTAAATCCCCATTGTGGATTAATCATGTCATTAGTATTATTATTATTATTAGGTTAAATCCCCATTGAGGATTAACCAAGTCGGTAATTGTATAAGGACCAAATCCCCTTTTGCGGATTGGTCATCAGACAATTATAATGTAAAGAATAAGAAGTCGGCCCCAGCAGTTATAATGAAAGGTCGGCCCAGCCAGATTTAATTAAAGGTGTATTTATCCACCCAGTATGAGAGGTCGGCCCTGCCAGAATGGTGACTCTTCACACGTGCCAGATTAGTATAAATAAGAGGCTAGCGCCTCACTTCTATCACACACTTCACTTGCTCATGTTCTTATGAGGCAAGGTGATATTTCAAGTTGGTGAAAGAAGAAGAAGGGTGGTGCAT
>JASDQU010014236.1:104232-134629 GCA_032191745.1 Picea mariana | reverse complement strand
ATACACCCTGTAAGTCATATGAAAGAATCATTCATACATTCATTATATACTTCAAAAAAGGGGATGACTTGAACCATATGAGCTTTTTGAAGTAAAGATAGATCTGACAAGATAGATAAAGTAAAGACCAGTGCCAGAAAAGTAAATGTGATGTTTTGAATAATGCCGCGTTTATTTTATCTTTATTATTTTATTATGGGATTTGGGAATATTAAGTAAGTCTTGAAACCGTGAAGTGGGGATTAAAGTTAGGGTCCCCACTCTTTGTGTACAAAGTGTATTTGGCCTACCTTACTCACTATACAACAATCTTATAGACATGCCGACTGGGTGTGCTGTAGGTCCAACAAAGGAGAGAACGGATCTCATTAATGAGTATCCTCCTTGACTTAACACACTCCACCTAGATGCAGAGGCCTTAGACGTATAGCACAATAAGGCAGATTTCCCTAATTAAAACTAGCATGCGTTACTCAGGTCTGTTTCTGGGTCACCAAATACCACTCGAAAGTAGCAACGGGCTTGCATACGCGGTTGAGTAACTGAGGTTTATTCCAAATAATTGCGAAAAGGAACTAATCTAGCAATTAGTGTTCTACAAAATAGAACTATTCTAAGATTGTTGTGGGCCTGATTTTATTAGTAGGTTAGGTGATGTGAGTTCTTTTTAGCTTTGTGTTGTTTATTAGAACATTAATGAAAGCAAGAAAGAGAGAGAAATAAAAAAAAAGAGATCAACCACAAAAGACACTGGTCCCCTTAAGGGGGGAAGAAAGCTGAACCTTACACGACTCGCTTTATATTTATGAAGTTACAATGCTTTTGCGGAGAAACGCTTTTGATCCTTTATACTTAAAATCACAAAGCTTACAACTTAATAGGAAAGGAGTATGATCAAGGTAGGAAGCCTCCAGGTGCTCCAAATCCTTGGAAATTGGGCAACGTATCCTTCTACCTGTTCATCAACCTGCACAAAACAACAAGGAAACTCAAGTGAAATGTGCTCAAATTGAGATTAAACAAGCATAAGAATCAACACTATAAATGCAAAATTTATTCTAGTCAAAGGCTATGCTAAAAAGGAGGAAAGGCACTAAGAGAGACAAGCATAAGCTTGCTTCCCCTTGTTGATGATTACAGTTGCGTGAGACATCCTCCAGGACACAAACTGAGTGAGTCAGCCTGAGAGGAAGCCCATGAGTTGGGTGTGCCCATGAGATGGGTGTGTGGTTCCTCTCTGAGACGGAGATGGAACGTTGTGTGCCCCTGTGTGGGGTGAGGAAGCCCATGAGTTGGGTGTGTGGTTCCTCTCTGAGACGGAGATGGAACGTTGTGTGCCCCTGTGTGGGGTGAGGAAGCCATGAGTTGGTGTGTCGTTCTCTCTGAGACAAAGATGAAACAATGTATTGGTCTCCTCTGTGCAGAGACTTGAGATGATGTGATACTCCAAATGATTCTCCTTTGAGACGCAGTGAGAAAGAGATTTGTTGAGTAGGATGTGCCTGTGGCTGAGCACAGGTGAACGTGATCCTAGTGGCTGAGCACTAGTGAGTGTGATTCTCCAGTGAGACGCAGTGAGATAGAGATGTGGACATCCTTGTGGTTGAGCATAGATGGATGTGCCCCTAGTGGCTGAGCACTATTGGGTGTATGAGATCCCTTGCTATATTGTTCAAGAGTTAGACTTACCTGTAACCCTATTTGTGATGTAAAGGGTACAGGTCGGCCCCACCATGAAGGGAAAGATAATTAATGTAAAAGATAATTAATATGGTAATTATTAATTATATTGTGAGTTATTGAGGTCGGCCCTATTGTGCCAATAGACACTACTTTTGATATGTCCAATCTAATATAAATAAAGGTAAATTCCCCATCGAGGAATCATAAGACAAGTGTGAGTTTGGAAATTTCAGCAAGTACTTATTCTTGGGATGAAGTGTGCATCTCGCTTGGGCGCTAGTCTTCTAGGGTTTGTGAGCACCCTTTTGTGTGCTAGGTTTATGGTGAGGGAGGTCTTTCTCTTGAAGAATATATCAAAGGATTGGCTGGGTTTTCTTCCCTTTCCCAGTATACTTCTTGTGTACTTGTGCATGGTGTTTTCTTCATGTGATCTTGGTTGCTGCAACAAATTGTTAATGGTGAAATTGCAAATATCTATGTTTCAAGTAAAATGCTAAAAATGGAATGAACTTCATGTTTGAGCCTAGCTTATTTAAAACTCAACATGGTATTAGAGCATAGGTCTTGAAGAACCCCTGCACAAGCATTTAAAGCTAGTTGTCTCTCCTTTTTCTGCAGTTCCGTACGACCTTTAGGGTTTGCTGCAATTCCGTACGACCCTCCTTCTCTGAGGTGTTTCAACCTCTAATACTTGGACGTTGAGGCTAATTTTGACATAGAAGGGTACGACCTCCTCTAGCACACCTCTAGAAACTCTAAAAGTGAAATTCCGAGCATTTTGAATTTTTGACCCTAGGGTTTCTAGGGTTTTGAAATTTTCTGCAGAATTTTGGTTTTAGGGTTCTTGCAGCTCATTGAAGGAGCGTTTCAGCTCACCAATATTCCCGTGACATTCTTAAGGCTTATTGTTGGCAGTCATAAGCCCAACGAAAGCCCAAGGTTGCTAGTCTAACCTAGCCATTAGGTTTTTTAAGTCCAATTGGCAAGAGTTTGTGAAGAAATCTGAAAATATGAAGAACAAGACCTTGGTGGAAGATAGGCTTGATGGATCAAGCAACTTCAGCTCCTGGAAGTCAAAACTTTAGATCACCCTTGAAGAAGATGACTTTTTGAGTGTGATACAAAAGACTTTACCAGAGACAACTACCGATGAAGAGAAGGAAATAAGAAAGGAAGAAGACGTCAAGGCAAGGAAAATAATCATCTACTCAGTAAGAGATCATCTCCTACCTTGTATTGCCAACCTGAAGACAACTTATGAAATGTATGAAGCATTGAAGAATATGTTTGAGAGTGACAACACCCTAAGAGCCCTTACCTTAAAGGGCCAGCTTCAAAGTATCAAGATGACAAAAGGTGATACAGTTGCTACCTTCTTTATGAAGATGTCAGAGATCATAGATCAGCTAGGTGCCATTGGAGAAGTCATAATTTGACAGAGAACTTGTTTTGTCCACTCTCAACAATCTTCCAAAACACTGGGAACCATTTCTTCAAAGTATCAGTGGAAGGGAAAAACTACCCACTTTTGATCATCTGTGGACAGACTGTACCCAAGAAGAACTTAATCTTAGAAATAGAGGAGTGGAAGACTTCCCTGATGACAACCATGCTCTTGCACTTCATCCAAAGAAAGGAGGAAGATTCAAAAGAAACTTCAGACAAACATTAAGAGATGAGAAGACTCCATCAGCTTCAGGTTATGATCAGAGAAGAGATATAACAGTGATCCAGTGCTTCAGATGTGACAAATATGGACACTATGCAAGAAATTGTTCGACCAGGAAGAAATGAAGACAATATGCTTCCACCACTGACATTGATCCAGATCCACCTCAAAAGGATGAAGATAAGAGAGATGAGGATTACTTCCTCTGAGCCAAATACAAGATTGAGCATGGCTGCAGACCCAGGTGAATTGTTTGATTTAATCATTAAAACTATAGTTGATTGCATTCTTGATAGTGAAGGGTATTATCCCTAGTGTGGGAGCCCTCATGACTTGGACCATTACCCTTGGTATGGGAGTCCAACCTTTATTGATTGATTACTATGCTATAAGTCATAAAACACTGAATAGTCAGTAGAGCACCTAAGAAAACATAAAATATCTAGCAAACAAGAAAAATAAGATATCTACTCTTCATACTTCAGAGGGAGTTACTTGACTCAGAGGGAGTCAAACAAATTGAGAAGAAGGAAGAGACATTACCTTCTTCCCTTCAACAGTTCAGAGGGAGACAATTATCATTCTAGTTGATCAAGCTGATATCCCCAAGATATTGTAATAGGACATAAAAGGCCTATCTAGGCTCAACAAACTCTGCAAGGGGCAGAGGGAGTTGCAGCTAATGGAAGTGTCGAGAAATATGAAGCGAGATTTGTGGTCAGAAGATTCCCACAAACAGAGGGAGTTGTCTATGATGAGACACTTGATCCAGTAAGCCCAATACACTTCCATTCGTACTATCATCCATGAGTTGGAAACCACTTCAGATGGATGGATACTTGATGAGTTTGGATTTCAGCAAGAGTGCTGATCCAAACCTATATTATTACATTGTTGGTGACGAGAAATCTGATTTTGATGACTTATTCAGGAAGCCTTTTTGTTGGATACAAGCAAGCTTTGACTTTTGATTTCGAGATGAAGGATCTGGGTATGATGCACTACTTCTTGGGACAAGAAGTATGGCAGAGGACCGATGAGACTTTCCTGAGTCAAGGAAAACATACATTGGGGATATTAAAGAAGTTCAGTATGACAGAATGCAAATCCATGCCTACACCGATGGTGATGGATTTGAGGAAAATGAATGATGATGATTCAGACGAGATTGATCCATAGCTGATTGGATCACAGATGTATCTGGTCAACACCAGACTCGATATATGCAATGCAGTAAATGTTCTTAAGCCAACTCATGAGTCAACTGAGATAGATTCACTGGACAACAACAAAACATGTACAAGACACCTACGAAGCACAGTTGGATATGGCTTGAGATTTGCTTCCAGTGTAGACTTAAGCTTGTAGGGATATGTCGATGTAGATTGGGAAGGGAATACAGTGGACTGGAAGAGCACATCTGGTTGTTGTTTTACTTTGGGGTTTGCCATGGTTTCCTGGTGTAGCAAGAAACAAAGCTCTGTGGCCTTGAGTACCGCAGAAGCAGAATATATAGCATTGAGTGTGGTAGTCCGCAAAGCAGTGTGGCTTCGCAAGCTTCTGATAGATTTATTTGATCATTAGATGGATCCTATTATTATTCATTGTGATAACCAGAGCTATGTGAAACACTCTGAGAACCCTGTGTTTCATGATATACCGAAACACGTTGAGATAAAATATCATTATATCAAAGACATGGTGCAGAGGAAAGCAGTACACGTGCAATACTCTCCTACACATGAGCAGATTGCAGATAGCTTCACCAAACCGTTTGCCAAGACGAAGTTCGAGTACTTCCGTGAGAGACTTGGCCTGGTGAAGATTACCTCTCTAGCTGAGAGGGATTGTTGATGATTACAGCCAAGACGAAGTTTGAGTACTTTCGTGAGAGACTTGGTCTGGTGGAGAATGCCTCCCTAGCTGAGAGGGAGTGTTGATGATTACAGCTACGCGAGACATCCTCCAAGATACAGACTGAGTGAGGCAGCCTGAGAGGAAGCCCATGAGTTGGGTGTACCCATGAGATGGGTGTGTGGTTCTTCTCTAAGACGGAGATGGAACGTTGTGTGCCCCTGTGTGGGGTGAGGAAGCCCATGAGATGGGTGTGTGGTTCCTCTCTGAGACGAAGATGGAACGTTGTGTGCCCCTGTGTGGGGTGAGGAAGCCCATGAGTTGGGTGTGTTGTTCTCTCTGAGACGAAGATGAAACGATGTACTGGTCTACTCTGTGCAGAGAGTTGAGATGATGTGATACTCCAGATGATTCTCCCGTGAGACGCAGTGAGAAAGAGATCTGCTGAGTAGGATGTGCCTGTGGATGAGCACAACTGAATGTGATCCTAGTGGCTGAGCACTAGTGAGTGTGATTCTCCCGTGAGACGTAGTGAGGTAGAGATGTGGACATCCCTGTGGCTGAGCACAGATAGATGTGCCCCTAGTGGCTGAGCACTAGTGGGTGTATGAGATCCCTTGCTATATTGTTTAAGAGTTAGACTTACCTGTAACCCTATTTTTGATGTAAAGGGTATAGGGCGGCCCCACCATAAAGTGAAAGATAATTAATGTAAAAGATAATTAATATGGTAATTATTAATTATATTGTGAGTTATTGAGGTCGACCCTGTTGTGCCAATAGGCACTACTTTTGGTATGTCCAGTCTAATATAAATAAAGGTAAATTCCCCATTAAGGAATCATAACACAAGTGTGAGTTTGGAAATTTCAGCAAGTACTTGTTCTTGGACTGAAGTGCGCAACTCTCTTGGGCGCTAGTCTTCTAGGGTTTGTGAGCACCCTTTTGTGTGCTAGGTTTATGGTGAGGGAGGTCTTTCTCTTGAAGAATATAGCAAAGGATTGGCTGGGTTTTCTTCCCTTGTTGAGAAGGGTTTCCCAGGATACTTCTTGTGTACTTGTGTATGGTGTTTTCTTCTTGTGATCTTGGTTGCTGCAACAAATTGTTAATGGTGAAATTGCAAATATCTATGGTTCAAGTAAAATGCTAAAAATGGAATGAACTTCATGCTTGAGCCTAGCTTAGAACTTCACTGTTAAGCTCGGGCTCTATAGGGTCTGAATACTCTATATAAGCTTTCGCCTCTACAAGGCGGGTTTCCATGGCCTTTAACTGCATTGCATGGACGAATTCGATGGCCTGAATGACATCTTCAAATTTCTCATTAGAATTTGGTGAAGCATCTGAACTGTCTGTCTTTATAATTGGAGGTTCCTCCTCCTTCCACTTTTCCATGAAAGCATCAATCAACTCATTGCAAATTTTAACTTGGTTATCCTTGAGCTCCGTGAACCAATCAAGATCATCATCGTCAAAGGACAAGATAAACAACTTCATTTTTATATCTTTATATAAAGAATTGCAACACCATTTATTGTAGCAATGGGAAACTCTCTTAACATGACGTCTAGCATCAACAATATTATTACTTTGAAAACAAGGCAAATTTTGTAATGCATTTTCTGGAATCACATGTGGATAACCACTTATTGCAGAAAAATTTATAGATCTATAAAGATCATCCATTTCTAAACTAGATTTACTAAAAAGAAGAAAAGTCTAACAGAAATGGACAGGGACCCAAAAATTAATAAGGATCCTATGAGAAGAAAGCTTGGCTAGCCTACTCCAAAAACCCTTTTCGGTTCAAGGATGAAACTAAGCAAACCATGAGTTCCTCCTTGCAGAATACTTTATCAAATTATTTTTGAAGTGGAGTCGCCAGATGATCAAGTTTATTCTAAACAAACAAGAGGCATCAAACAAAGCAGAAAAGAAAAAAAGGAAAACAAAAAGTCATACTACGGGAATAGTAAGATTTATCCCCGACAATGGCACCAAAAATGTTGTCTCTTTTATACACACCTGGGTAACGTGGAAGAAATCTTCAATCCACTCGGTGTGTCCTTGGGGGCTGTTGATATTATGGTATATGCGGGAGGTATTAACCTCTACGTGTAAGCCTGACAAGAATAGAATATTCCGGGAAGCAAGAAGAAACCCTAAAGCTTTGGACTGAACCCTAGAAGACAAGTTGGCTAAAGGAAATATTTAATATTGAGTTTTTAGACTCCAGAATGAGAAGTCGGCCCGAACAACCAAGGAGCAGTATAAATACAGGACGCCAGATCTCATTTGACACACAACTCGCAACTGCAAAAATGTAAGAGTGCGCACTGCAGAAATTAAGTAAGTGCGCAAGTCTGGAGAGTAGCTGCAGCTGTAGCTACTTCAACTTGTATTCTCGGTTTAGGCTTGGACTTTCTATTGGTTATGGTTTGGACTTTCTTCCTTGTGTGCTAGTTCTGGAGAGAGGTAAGCTACATTGATTGGCTATTAGGCCTAGGGTTTGCTTCCGGAATTATTCTCTGTCAAGGTTAAGGTGCTCGGGGGTGGCTTCGCCCTATGGTTGGGTGACAATATTGCTATATTGTCTATGGTTAAACGAGAACACCTATTATTTCTAACAGTTTATGGGCCCACCCTATCTTTGGAGACTCTAACCACTAGCAGATAGATTGGGAGGACTTGCTTAGTTGTAGTTGCAGTTAGTTTTTGTTGGAGCAACGAAACCCTAACCCTCGTGTTGAGGCACGTTAAGTGAAGAGATTGACCTAATTTATGGATAGCCTAGTGCACCCTAACCCAGTGCACCTCCTGGTACTCTCAACAAGCTAAGACACCAAGTTTGAGTTTTTGGTCAAAGTCAAAGGTTGACAAAGTCAAAGCAGTCATGACTTACTTTATGAAGTTAGAAAACAAGTTAGAAGGGGCTTCTAACTTCAGAGCATCGAAGACAAGGATTGACCTCATCCTTGCCAAGAATAAAGTGTTGGATATCATGAAAGGAAAGATTGTGGAACCACAATTTGAAGAACGAAAAGAGAAGGAACCTCAAAAACGTTGCAATTATGGATAAGTTCAAGGAAAATGACATCAATGCCATGAGTATCATAGTGGACTATGTAAAAGACCACTTGATACACTACATCTCTCATCTTGACTCATCTAAGAAGATGTACGATGCCCTAACTAATCTCTTCTCAGTCAGAAACATTGGACAAGTAATGAGTCTGAAGAATGAGCTTCGTGACATGAAAATGAATGATAATGAAAGTAGAACATCATACTTTGTGAGAATCTCTCAGTTAAGAGATCAACTACAAGCTATTGAAGAAATCATTTCAGAGAAGGAACTGGTAAATATAGTACTGAATGGTCTTACCAAGACATGGGATGCATTTGCCGCAAGCATGAACACAAGGAAGGAGTATCCCACATTTGAAGAACTTTGGACTTGCTGTGCACAAGAAGAATCAAGGATTAACGCAAAAGAGAAATCCCAAAAGAAACACGATGATCAAGCTTTCACAACAAAGTTCAAGAATTTCAGGAATAAGAAGAAGTTTGGCTCAAGGAAGAAACCAAATCAAGAAAAGGATATGTTAAAAATACAATGCTTCAACTGTCGAAAATATGGTCACTACAGGAACCACTGTCCCGAGTTAAAGAAAAGGAAGGAAACAAACGAAGCAACAATTGTCGAAGAAAGGGAACCCTCAAAGAAAGTCACGCGGGATAAAACAAACTTCTTCTTCTAAGTCAAGGTAATAATATTCTTCTAAACCCATGTATATATCATGTTTACATAGTTCCTGTACATATCATGTATATCTATTTGTTAGAAGAAAATATGTTCAAGGGAAACAATGCCTATGGAAGAATAAAAGGATAAGGATTGCTATTACAATGACTACAAGTCAAGCAATACACATGAAAAGATGAAGTATGTTGACAATCTTTGGTAAAAATTCCCGTGGAAGCTATTAGATAAGTAACAACTACCAGATAAGCCAAAATCATAATCAAACTTGAAGAGACCCAGAAGAAGTCAAAACAGAGGAAATTAGAAGTGGTTCTCCAATATATCTCCATAGATGAGCAGATAGCAGATATTCTGGTAAAACCTCTGTCCAAGAAGAAAAGTTTGCAAGTTGGGGCTCATGGAGACGACTTCCTTATTGAAAAAAGAAGAGATTACTCCCAGGTTGGGAGGGAGCACTGATGTGTTATTGATTTATGGACAGTCATTTTTCAGTTCGAAAAATGGTCCAGGATGAGCAGTTTCTTTCCAGTTCGGAAAGTGATTATAGATTTCTGACGAACAAGCATTTTCCAGTTCGGAAAATGGTCTAGATTGGACAATCATTTTCGTAATGAAAATGGTTCGATAGATTGTTGATGTACCATAGACAACGATTCCCCTTGTGGCCAGTGTGGGGGAATGGTCTAGGACAGTCATTCTTCTTGGCAGTCACTCTGAGTAGTGGTCAAGTAGAATGGTCCACCTCGTCGCGCATTCATTCTTTCGAAGTTCATAGTTGCGAGCAATTTCGAAGAATGTTCTGTTTTGGAGGTTGACGCAGGACAATCATTTTCATTAGGAAATGGTCCGGACAGTCATTCCCTAGGGCAGACTCATTCTATCCAGGTTGCACTATGATTAGTGCCAGAGGAATGGCCCAGTTAGGTGAATGGTCCAGGTTCAACAATCAGGGACAGACATTCCCTAGGGCAGACTCATTCTCTCCAGGTTGCACTATGACTAGTGCCGGAGGAATGGCCTAGTTAGGTGAATGGTCCAGACTCAGAAATCAGGGACGATTTTTCTTCTATTTTTGAGAAGAATAGTCCAGATAGCCCATGGTTGATGTTTTACTTTCTGAGGGTAGATGCTCTTCCATATCTCACAGATGTGAGTGGAAGAATGGCCCAGATGACTCTGTTTATATCATGAATCATGATATTGTTTCTATGCAGGTTGATATCAGATGATATGATTGCTACAGAGATGGTATGTATCTGGACATTAGATGTATGCTACTGTGGTGGATGTGTTCCACTGGTTGTGACTATGTGTCACTGATTAAGTAGCCGTGTGCTACTTGGTGTGGTTGTGTACCACTGGATAGTAATTGTGTACTACTATGGATAGACACAGTTGTGTTCTATTGAATGACATTGTTCTGATTGCCGTGTAGACTATCAATAGTGTTGAAAATGACTATCAGTTAGATGGATAGTCAGTGTGCTAGTGGACAGACATTTCTCTAGGCGGAAAATGGTCCAGGACATTTATTCTTCTAGGACGTATGTCTAGATTAGTAGAATAGTCCTTGTAGCCCATGGCGTGGCTTCTAGCATTTGTTGGAATAACTATTCTTCTAGGACATATGTCCGGATTAGAAGAATGGTTCTTGTATCACTCTGTGGAGTTAGTGACTTATTCAGTATCATGCTTGATTACTCAAATGGAGTATGGCTTCGAGAGATGATGCAATTGATGCTATCAGATGATATTGATAATGATGAGGGTGCTCGTGATCTAATCATGATCTAGCCTATATGGCTATGATGATGCTACCGATTGAATGGTATGTTTGTGCTCAAGACCATTGCTTTCAATACCTCCCTAGCTAGGAGGGAGTGTTGATATTATGGTAGTTGCGGTAGGTATTAATCTCCACGTGTAACCCTGACAAGAATAGAATATTCTGGGAAGCAAGAAGAAACCCTAAAGCTTTGGACATAACCCTAGAAGACAAGTCGGCTAAAGGAAATATTTAATATTGAGTTTTTAGCCTCCAGAATGAGAAGTCGACCCAGACAGCCAAGAAGGAGCAGTATAAATACAGGACGCCAGATCTCATTTGACACACACAACTCGCAACTGCAGAAATGTAAGAGTGCGCACTGCAAAAATTAAGTAAGTGCGCAAGTCTGGAGAGTAGCTGTAGCTGCAACTACTGCAACTTGTATTCTCGGTTTGGGCTTGGACTTTCTATTGGTTATGGTTTGGACTTTCTGCCTTGTGTGCTAGCTCTGGAGAGAGGTACACTACATTGATTGGCTATTAGGCCTAGGGTTTGCTTCCAGAATTATTCTCTATCAAGGTTAAGGTGCTCGGGGGTGGCTTCGGCCTATGGTTGGGTGACAATATTGCTATATTGTCTATGGTTAGGTGACAATATAGCTATATTGTCTATGGTTAAACGAGCACACCTATTATTTCTAACAGGTTATGGGCCCACCCTATCTTCGGACAGTCTAACGACTGGAAGATAGATTGGGAGGATTTACTCAGTTATAGTTGCAGTTGCAGTCAGTTTTTGCTGCAACAACAAAACCCTAACCCTCGTGTTGAGGCACCTTAAGTGAAGAGATTGACCTAATTTCTAAATAGCCTAGTGCGCCCTAACCCAGCGCAGCTCCTGGTACTCTCAGCAAGCTAAGACTCCAAGTTTGAGTTTTTGGTCAAAGTCAAAGGTTGACAAAGTCAAAGCAGTCATGACTTTCTCTATGAAGTCATAAAACAAGTTAGAAGGGGCTTCTAACTTCAAAGCATGGAAGACAAGGATTAACCTCATCCTTGCCAAGAATAAAGTGTTGGATATCATGAAAGTAAAGATTGTGGAACCACAGTTTGAAGATGGAAAAGGGAAGGAACCTCAAAAACATTGCAATTATGGAGAAGTTCAAGGACAATGACATCAATGCCATGAGTATAATAGTGGACTTTGTAAAAGACCACTTAATACCCTACATCTCTCATCTTGACTCATCTAAGAAGATGTACGATGCCCTAACTAATCTCTTCTCAGTTAGAAACATTGGACAAGTAATGAGTCTGAAGAATGAGCTTCATGACATGAAAATGAATGATGATGAAATCATAACATGATACGTTGTGAGAATCTCTCAGTTAAGAGATCAACTACAAGCTACTGAAGAAATCATTTCAGAGAAGGAACTGGTAAATATAGTACTCAATCGTCTTCCCAAAACATGGGATGCATTTTCCGCAAGCATGAACACAAGGAAGGAGTATCCACATTTGAAGGACTTTGGACTTGTTGTGCACAAGAAGAATCAAGGATTAACGCAAAAGAGAAATCCCAAAAGAAATACGATGATCAAGCTTTCACAACAAAGTTCAAGAATTTCAGGAATAAGAAGAAGTTTGGCTCAAGGAAGAAACCAAATCAAGAAAAGGATATGTCAAAAATACATTGCTTCAACTGTCAAAAATATGGTCACTACATGAACCACTGTCCTGAGTTAAAGAAAAGGAAGGAAACAAACGAAGAAACAATTGTCGAAGAAAGGAACCCTCAAAGAAAGTCAAGCAAGATAAAACAAACTTCTTCTTCTAAGTCAAGGTAATAATATTCTTTAAAACCCTTGTATATATTATGTTTACATAGTTCCTATACATATCATTTATATCTATTTCTTAGAAGAAAATATGTTCAAGGGAAACAATGCTTATGGAAGAATAAAAGGATAAGGATTGCTATTACAATGACTACAAGTCAAGCAATACACATGAAAAGATGACGTATGTTTAAAATCTTTGGTAACAATTCCCGTGGAAGCTATTATATAAGTAACAACTACTAGATAAGCCAATATCAGAATCAAACCTGAAGAGACCCAGAAGAAGTCAAAACAGAGGAAATTAGAAAAAGACTTGTGTCACCTTGTAGAAGGCAATAAAAATGCAGACGAAAGCGTGGACTATCTTAGATGGAGGGAGATGATTACAGAATTCCAAACGAAGAGCATGCATTCATGCTTGAAGCAAGGATAAGGAGGGAGATAATCCTAAATAATATGATCCATTGAGGATTATGAAGTATCTATCCATGTTCCCATTGAAAGTAGCAGCCATGAAAAGAAACATGTGTTCAGTTTGACTTTAGAAGATGTCTTCTTCGAAAAGAAGCCTTACATTATCCTTGGTTGTCCATCTACATCCATGATCCTATAGTTGGAATCTTCAGGGCATGGAATCTATAGAAAACTCCATGGGCCCAAGAGCTAAAGAGAAATATGAGGAAGAACATGAAGATTCCAAGCGAGGAAGAAAAGTCAGAACAACCAGTTATTATACTGAGAATCACAAGACTACCAACTTGGTTTGAACCCACTAGAAGCAATCAAGCAGAAGAAATGGAAGTTATGATGAAGAACAGAGCGCTTTTGTAGTACAGTGGGAATGCATGTCAATACTAGCAAGACGAAAGTGGTAATTTTTTCTAGCAAAAGAAAACATAAGCAACATAAGGTCTACTTTGAAGGCAACACTCTTGAAGAAGTGGCAGATTACAAATACCTCAGAATTGACTTCAACAAAAATCTAAGCTGGGAAGGTTGCAGAAAGAAAAGAACTCTGGGAGGTTGGAAAGCATTCTATGCTTTTCAAAATAGATGCAGAGAAGCAGAGCTATGGGATTGGAAGACTATGCAAACCCTCTTTGGGCTTTTAGTGATCTCGGTGGTTCTATATGGTTGTGAAGTGTGGGCCAGCAACACATCTGACTTACAGTGGAAACAAATTGAGAAGATTAAAAAACGCTTGATCACAAACAAGTTTAAAATTAAAAGCTCAGTCCCTTATGATATCATGTTGAGTGAAATGGGGGCTGCTCCTATTGAAGCAATTGCTATGGTGCGTCTCATAAGATATCTAAAAAAAATTGAGCAAATGGAAGACAGTCGGTGGTCTAAGGTCGTCTTCAATGACATATTGTGCAAAAGAAAGAAGACGTGGATGAGACAAAATATTGAATGGCTTAGTAAATGGGATATTCACTTGAGCAAGTGCCCTACGAACAGTAAAGAGATAAAGGCTTTTGTTATTGATAGGCTCCACAAGCGAACTTGGGATAAAGGGCTCGGGAGAAAGAAAGAGTATTATATTGAAGAGTTTAACCCCACATACAATCATCATCAAAAAGCGTACATTGGGGCCAATATATCTTGGAGAGCCAAAATGTTTATTGCCCAATTAAGAACCAATTCCCAGCAACTCCGTTGTGAAACTGGGCGTTGGAAAAGACCAAAAGAAGCTTGGGAAGAAAGGGTGTGTGTGTTCTGCACCTCCGGAAAAGTGGAAACAGAAAAACATTTCATTTTAGAGTGTGAAGCTTTCAAAGACAGCAGGGACAGCTATATAAATATCTTGACAGCTGGCTCGTGGAATAATTTATTCAGCAAGGGGACAATGGAGAAATTGGGGGAGCTCATCATCAAGTTGAACAGGAAAAGGGATGAACTGCAGAAATCAGTGTGTGAGGCGGTCTGTCCCATAGGCTATTGTTAGCCTCGTGGACATTAAAATCATTTCTTCTTCTTCTTCTATATGTAAGAAATTGTGAAAAAGGGTTATGAGTGGAAGCATTGCGAGATTCAGAACTAGAGGTTCTTCCAGAAGGAGGAGAAGACTATGATAATAGCTTGTTCCTGTAAACCAGATATACCTCTATCTGAGCTATTATATCTCTTGCAGTATCCATGGATTGAAGTTTACATCAGTTAGTTGTAAAACACTGTTTTCCCAATAGAGCATTTGAGGAAGAAGCTTGTGTAAAGCAATCTCAAGGTCTTGAGGTATACCAGAAAGAGACCCATGTATACAGATATAAGAAGACCTTGTATGGATTCAAACAACTTGATGCAGAGTATCTCATATACAACAGAAGCGTGGTGAAAATTTTCTATGACAAAGATAGTGTATCAAAATAGTTACTTAGAAGATTGGGATGATGGATTGCTAATCCATGGCAAACTCTCATGATGACAGAAGAAGTGCTACTTGGATATGTTTCAGTTTGAGCCTTGCCATGATGTCATGAGCTAGCAGGAAACAAAAGTGTTGAATTCGACCATGATATATTGTAATGATCAGAGCTACATGAAGCCTTCAGAGAAAACCAATGTTCCATAACAGACCAAAGTACATTGAGATCAAGCATTACATTCTCCGTGATGAAGTCCAGAAAAGAGAAGAGTTTCTCCAATATATCTCCACAAATGAGTAGATAGCTGATATTCTGGTAAAAACTCTGTCCAAGAAGAAAAGTTTGCAAGCTGGGCTCGTGGAGATGACTTTCTTATTGAAAAAGGAAGAGATTACTCCCAGGTTGGGAGGGAGCACTAATGTGTTATTGATTTATGGATAGTCATTTTTCAGTTCGAAAAATGGTCCAGGATGAGCAGTTCCTTTCCAGTTCGGAAAGTGGTTATAGATTTCTGACGTACAGGCATTTTCCAGTTTGGAAAATGGTCCAGATCGGACAGTCATTTTCGTAATGAAAATGGTTCGATAGATTGTTGATGTACCATAGACAACAATTCCCCTTGTGGCCAGTGTGGGATAGTCATTTTTCTTGGCAGTCACTCTGAGTAGTGTTCAAGTAGAATGGTCCACCTCGTCGTGCAGTAATTCTTTCGAAGGTCACAGTTGCGAGCAGTTTCGAAGAATGGTCCGTTTTGGAGGTTGATGCAGGACAACCATTTCCATTAGGAAATGGTTCGGACAGTCATTCCCTAGGGCAAACTCATTCTATCCGGGTTGCACTATGATTAGTGCCAGAGGAATGGCCCCGTTAGGTGAATGATCCAGGTTCAGCAATCAGGGACATGCATTCCCTAGGGTAGACTCATTCTCTCTAGGTTGCACTATGACTAGTGCCGGAGGAATGGCCCAGTTAGGTGAATGGTCCAGGATCAAAAACCAGGGACAATTATTATTCTATGCTTGAGAAGAATAGTCCAGATAGCCCATGGATGATGTTTTACTTTCCGAGGGAAGATGCTCTTCCATATCTCACAGACGTGAGTGGAAGAATGGCCCAGATGACTCAGTTTATATCATGATATTGTTTCTATGCAGGTTGATATCAGATGATATGATTGCTATAGAGACTATATGTCTCTGGACAGTAGATGTATGCTACTGTGGTGGATGTGTTCCACTGGTTGTGACTATGTGTCACTGATTAAGTAGTTGTTTGCTACTTGGTGTGGTTGTGTACCACTGGATAGTAGTTGTGTACTACTATGGATAGACACAGTTGTGTTCTATTGAATGGCATTTTTCTGATTGCGTAGTAGACTATCAGTAGTGTTGAAAATGACTATCATCTAGATGGATAGTCAGTGTGCTAGAGGACATACATTTCTCCAGGCGGAAAATGGTCCAGGACATTTATTCTTCTAGGACGTATGTCTGGATTAGAAGAATAGTTCTTGTAGCCCATGGCATGGCTTCTAGCATTTGTTGGAATAGTTATTCTTCTAGGACATATGTTCGGATTAGAAGAATGGTTCTTGTATCACTCTATGGAGTGAGTGACTTATTCAGTATCATGCCTGATTACTCAGATGGAGTATGGCTTCGAGAGATGATGCAGTTGATGCTATCAAATGATATTGATAATGATGAGGGTGCTCGTGATCTAATCATGAGATAACATGTATGGCTATTATGATGTTATCGATTGAATGGTATGTTTGTGCTCAAGACCATTGCTTTCAATACCTCCCTAGCTAGGAGGGAGTGTTGATATTATGGTAGTTGCGGGAGGTATTAACCTCCACGTGTAACCTTGACAAGAATAGAATATTCCGGGAAGCAAGAAGAAACCGTAAAGCTTTGGACATAACCCTAGAAGACAAGTCGACGAAAGGAAATATTTAATATTGAGTTTTTAGCCTCCAGAATGAGAAGTCGACCCAGACAGCCAAAAAGGAGCAGTATAAATACATGACGCCAGATCTTATTTGACACACACAGCTCGCAACTGCAAAAATGTAAGAGTGCGCACTGCAGAAATTAAGTAAGTGCGCAAGTCTGGTGAGTAGTTGCAGCTGCAGCTACTGCAACTTGTATTCTCGGCTTAGGCTTGGACTTTCTATTGGTTATGGTTTGTACTTTCTGCCTTGTGTGCTAGCTCTGGAGAGAGGTACGCTAAATTGATTGGCTATTAGGCCTAGGGTTTGCTTTCGGAATTATTCTTTGTCAAGGTTAAGGTGCTCGGGGGTGGCTTCGACCTATGGTTGGGTGACAATATTGCTATATTGTCTATGGTTAAACGAGCACACCTATTATTTCTAACAGGGGCAAGTTAGAGTTAAGGTGCTATCACCTAATCTTCAACTCCTCCATCTAGGCCAACTCCTAGTGAAGCCAAGGGGGGTGGTCCCTAAGAAAAATAATCTAAGGCTTTAAATCTATGAAGACTGAAAGTCAATTTTAATCCAGGACTTTATTATGGAAATATCAAGATTTGCATCAACATCATATATGATTCAATTATGTAAGAAGGATACACCCTGTAAGTCATATGAAAGAATCATTCATACATTCATTATATACTTCAAAAAAGGGGATGACTTGAACCATATGAGCTTTTTGAAGTAAAGATAGATCTGACAAGATAGATAAAGTAAAGACCAGTGCCAGAAAAGTAAATGTGATGTTTTGAATAATGCCGCGTTTATTTTATCTTTATTATTTTATTATGGGATTTGGGAATATTAAGTAAGTCTTGAAACCGTGAAGTGGGGATTAAAGTTAGGGTCCCCACTCTTTGTGTACAAAGTGTATTTGGCCTACCTTACTCACTATACAACAATCTTATAGACATGCCGACTGGGTGTGCTGTAGGTCCAACAAAGGAGAGAACGGATCTCATTAATGAGTATCCTCCTTGACTTAACACACTCCACCTAGATGCAGAGGCCTTAGACGTATAGCACAATAAGGCAGATTTCCCTAATTAAAACTAGCATGCGTTACTCAGGTCTGTTTCTGGGTCACCAAATACCACTCGAAAGTAGCAACGGGCTTGCATATGCGGTTGAGTAACTAAGGTTTATTCCAAATAATTGGGAAAAGGAACTAATCTAGCAATTAGTGTTTTACAAAATAGAACTATTCTAAGATTGTTGTGGGCTTGATTTTATTAGTAGGTTAGGTGATGTGAGTTCTTTTTAGCTTTGTGTTGTTTATTAGTACATTAATGAAAGAAAGAAAGAGAGAGAAATAAAAAAAGAGATCAACCACAAAAGACACCGGTCCCCTTAGGAGGGAAAGAAAGCTGAACCTTACAGGGCTCGCTTTACATTTATGAAGTTACAATGCTCTTGTGGAGAAACGCTTGTGATCCTTTATACTTAAAATCACAAAGCTTACAACTTAATAGGAAAGGAGTATGATCAAGGTAGGAAGCCTCCAGGTGCTCCGGATGGTCCAAATCCTTGGAAATTGGGCAGCGTATCCTTCTACCTGTTCATCAACCTGCACAAAACAGCAAGGAAACTCAAGTGAAATGTGCTCAAATTGAGTTTAAACAAGCAGAATAATCAACACTATAAACCCAAAATTTATTCTAGTCAAAAGCTATGCTAAAAAGGAGGAAAGGCACTAAGAGAGACAAGCAGAAGCTTGCTTCCCCTAGGGTACTTCTTTGCTGTTATAAAACAACAAGCTAAGGCACTTTAGACTTTGCCAAATAAGAGTTAAAACCGAAAAAAAGTTCCTACTACAAGCTTTAAGATTTAATGATAAAAGCAAAAGGAAGCTTTCTCTATACTAGATCTAGCTTAGATAATGACAAAATTCACTAACAAAAGAGATCTAATACATACATGGATTTACAAATCTGATTTATACATGATTTTCCTTTAGGAAGACAAATCTAGATCTGCAAATTAAGTAACCCAAATGAAAGTATGAGTTTTATATTTTGTGAGAAGGAGAAAGAAGAGTGGCCTGATCCCCTGGAATCCTTGGGCAAATGGAGTCCTCTTTTGGTGGAACAAAGAGGGACTATGTCTTCTTATAGAAATCACAAAGATGAGGAAGATGCTTGCTCGCTCAACCTCTTCTCCAAGTGAAGCAACCTGCAAACTTAGAAACCCTTGCAAGAAATATAGTTAAACAAGCTTGGTGCTACCTACAAAAGAAAACTTGGAAAGCATGAACATTAGCCAAAATAGACATGCGATTCAAAGAAATCTAAAGCAAGAAAACAATAAGATAATCAAAGAACCGAGTTTTTTAAATCTTATTCTACATGGAGACAACTCCTCTTCATAGGCCAATTTAACCAATTCAATATGCAAAAATTCAAGAACAAATATACCTCATGAGCATTGTTATCCCCTATCCTAGGTATAAATAAGGAGATTATGTCTCGAGGCTCACATGTCCTAGACATGGAGTACCGAGAGCCAGATTGACTTGAGCATGGCCCTGGAGGGCCCATCCTTTCATTCTTCAACGCCTCCACTTTGTCAGCAGCAACAACATCCATCACCTCGGCCTAGTCTTGCAGCAGAAATGGATCTTGCTCCATGAGGTAATGAGTCCGAGTATCATGGTATGTGTCACTCTGATCTTCAAAACCTTTGAATATGTGCATTTAATTCTTTTTGCTTCTAACATGTGCTTGGACCTTATGCTTTTCCACTTGATCATACCTGGGGGGAATGACATGATGCCCTAGTAAGCTGGTACCCATAGGGTTTGAGACTTGAGTTGCCACTGGGGGGATTCATGAAATGCCATCGTCCGCTCCCACCATACTTACCACTTCTCATCTTTTTCCTGCTCATCCATCCCATTACACTGGTCCGAGCATTGGGTTGGTCAAATATCTAAGGGTTGTACCTTACCTTGTGGGAAGAAGGAGCTAAAGGCCTAGAGGGTAAAAGTAGTTGGCAAAAGATAAAATACAAAAGAATGAAACCTTGAGATGCTTCGCCCAGGGATCCCCGAGAAAGCAATAAAAAGCTTCTCAGCAAGAAACAGAGGGACCCTTAAAAAATAATAAAACAAGACCTAGTTAGAGGATAGGGGTTCTCATCACGAGCCAACTTATTAGGTCCATGGGCATTTAGTGGTATGACACTATTGACAGTTGGTCACCACGCCAGGGTAGTGGCTCTTGGTGGCATAGCCAAGAGAAAGGGGGTCTCATCACGAGCCAACCTTCTCATTTCCGTGAAAAGCTTGTGGGTAACATTGCCACCACTAGACACCATGCCAGGGCAGTGTCCCCTAACTAGCCTCTTGAAAGAAAAAGAAATAAGAAGAAAAGATAAAAGGCATGAATAGGCTTGGAAACATTTGCATCCATGACAGGTGCAACTCACCCTCTTTAGAGGCTCCCACAGGTAAGCCATACATTTCCTTGCTATCACCGCACCCCTTGCCCAGACATCCCTTACCACGTCATCCACTCACATAGCCTAGATTTGACTTCTCCCGGAAACATCCCACATCCAATGAGCATTAGCCCAATAGGACGTCCTATCGCTCCCTCCAAACTTGGCTTGCAGATTAGCATAATGTCTTTGAGCAGTTGTCCGGGTAAAGGGGGTTTTATGCACATGTTTAATAACTTGATGATTAGATGTGATTGACATTGTTATGATCACTGTGACTTATGAGCCCATGGAGGGCGTATCTGTTGATGTTGCAAGGCCACACCCGATGGACAGGTACACATGGGGAGATGATTAGTTTGGACCTCCATGGGGCTAAAAGCCCACTAGATGGATGCTGAGACCCTAGCAGGGGGCAAAGACAGATCAGAGGATTGCACTAGAGAGAGAGGAGGACGTTTCACCAGGGGCAACTTGGCTGGCCTAGACCCAGGGTGGTTGTGCCCTTTCCACCATGATGTTGGCCTTGGAATGCCCACGACGTCATCCAACGTTTTAGGATGTTTTGGAGGCAGTTGTGTGCCAAGTGGCATGTGTGGCAGGTTCTTGAGGCCCAAGAAGGCCTAACGTTTTGCTCCAGGAGGCCAACGTTGCCCAAAAAAGGCCTAACGTCACCCTAAAAGGGCATGACGTTACCTTAGCAACGTGTTTTAGGGTTTAATTATGACATTTAATGTAAAAATTGGATATTATTTGTAACTGGCTATGTCAGCGTTTTTGACCTAGTTCTGGTCATTAGTATTGTATAAATATTGGGGAAAATCCTCCTTATTTTTCATCATCTTTCACTCACACTTGTGAGGTTTGAAATTTGCGACCTACTTAGGGTTTGATGACTGAAATTTAGTGCGCACTTGTTGGAGGAAGGCTAATCTTGGTGTTTTTGGGCATTTTCTTGGTGGAAAGTCTTCAACTAGGGCATATGCTAGATTATTCTTGGTGAATGTAAGTAAAATTCTGCAATTCTTCTTTCCTTTGAATGGTTATAGTATCTTTACTTTGCATTTTACTAAGATTGTGAAATTGCTAGCTTAGGGCCTTGCCATTGCAACACCCTAGCACTTATTGCTTCATCTTAGCCGTCATTTGCTTTATCCTTGAGTTAAAAAGGGAGGAAAATTTACTAAGGCCTAGGGTTACCTACACCTTAGTAGTTATTTTCCCCTAGGGTTTGGTGGTTGAAGCCTTGGCTTACCAACACTTCAATTATCAACCCCTCTTGTCTTTGGCTCTCCTATTATGATTATTTTCCTTCAACATTTGCTGCCACTTTATTGACTCCATCTGCCGTAAGAAAGCACTATTCTAAGTCCTCACTAAAAGTAATTGATCAACACAACCTTCAAAACCTACTCTTTGAACAAACTACTAACACTTTCTAACCCTAGAATAGCTTGACCTACCAACAACATTGCTGCTGTTACTAAAGTAAGGTACAACCATTAGATGCAGCGTTAAAAGCTCAAAAAAGTAATTGTAAAGACTGAATAATACTTTGTCTTATGTGCTTCTGTCAAATGCTAATGTTATGATTTCAATGGTTAATGGTTTTTAGTCATTTTGAAGCTAGTTTCAAGACATTTTCTGTGAAGTATTGCTTTATAAAAATTGTTGTTATAAGATTTCTGTTTACTTCACCATATTCAACAAATTGCTTTTATTAAGAAAGTCCATTGGTTTTTTATGAAGTGCTAACTAGCAAGTGTACTTGCAAATATATAGTTTTCTTGTTGCTTTGTTCTGGGCAGGTACACTTTTGACATATTATCTCTTCATTGGTTATTAAAACCGAACTTTCTGTTCGGTGGTGACTTGTGAGAGGGGACCTTTACCTAGCTACTTTGACTTTGCCTTCTCAAACACCAGGTCACCGGGGATGTCTCCCCTGGGCCTACCACCCTAAATAGAAAGGGACATCCTATTGACGTGACAGTGATAGGATAGTCTCCCGTTACACCAATTTTCTTTCCATTTACCTTTTCTTCTATCAAAGTACAAATTGCGTGATAACAAACATAATTTTGACAATCCACATCCACACATTTAGCATGTTACACCATATGAGACCTCCAAAGCCTTTATTCCATTGATAGAATTGATACAAAATAGTACAATAGCAAGTCCCTATCCCTAGCTCCAACTAACTCACAAGAGGGGGGTCGACCTTCCTTTATACACTTCTGGGCGAAAGCTACAAAGCAAGGGCGCATGGGAGAGGAGGAGTGGCGCACTTAGTAGAGTGAGGATGAGTGGAGTGATAGGTAGGTGGAGGTGAAGTGATGCGGGGGAGTGTAGGAGTGAAGTGAGGTTGTGTGGGAGTGAAGTGAGAGTGGTAGGTGAGGGTGAGGTCGAGTGCAACCTTGGGATTAGCACCCTCTATTGCTAGTGCACCATCTATAGGAGGAGATGCGCCTAGCTTCCTTGGGATCTCCTCCCCCCTGCCATGTCACTCACACTAGGCATTTTCACTAGGAGAAGGCTTTGCCAACTAGTCCAGAGACTCCAGACAAGGAAACATATGTTTCCGACATGTTTGCTAAGTTTTAGCAACTCCCCTAAAATTTAGAAAATTAATTAAAAAGTCCCTTTTTACCTTTTTGAGAAAAAATTACATTTTTGAGTGATTAAAATCACTTTTTTTGCCTTAACAAAGGCGGGATAAGGGTTTAGGAGGTGCTCTGGCTTAGAAAACGACCACAAATATGGCATCTGACGATGAATGATGCCATTTTTATGACTTTATTGACTTTTACATTAAAAAAAGTTTGTTTTACGGGAAATTTTTATTTGACTAAAACATAAAAAAAACCCAAGGGGGACTTAGCACAATTTCCATATGACTCAATAGACATGACTTAGCATGAACTCATATACATTTAGACACTAGACATTGGTTATATACCATGCCAAGGCCTAACCACCAACACATACTCTATCTTTGGAGTAGATTTGAGTGAAAAAACTTAGAAATTATTAATCGCCTGAACGACAAGAAATAATTAACAAGTGAAAAAAAACACTCTAGAGTACATGCTCGTGCCCAGGTCTTAGGTGGCCAATAGTATTTTACAACTTTCATGCTGAAGTCATTTATTACAATGCCCCGAAGGGATGGAAATGCGGAAAAAGGGTGGTCTGATAGATCTGTTGAATTTGTGAACACTGAATTCTAAGCATTTGACTGCTCAGTCTTTGGCGACTCATCTGCAAATCCAGCTAGTGCAACTTGGTGGATAACAGTTCCCATTGAGGTCAGGTACATAGTGGTTTAGTGATGTTTTCCTTGTTCAGAGATAGATGTTACATAGTTTTTCATGAGAACATATGGAGATGGCTATTTTTAGCAGGTCTCCTATTTTTGAGGACAGACTTTGGAGGTCCGCATGGTAGTTTTGATGACATATTCAGGTTCCTTGCGAGTCCAGGAGTCCAGAGTACCTCTTTTGTATTACATGCATGACACTTCATACATGAGCCCTAGTTCGGAGGCTTGCATGTTGAATCTGAATACATATTCGGATTCCTTGCAAGAAACCGAGTCTGATGAGCTTAACTTCATCGACATGCAAGTTCTTTCTATTTTTAGCAATATTTGCATGTCGATTCTGATCACATATTTGGATTCCCCACTGAAAATCGAATCTGATGAGTATGGTATCATGGACATGCGGCGAGTTTTTATTTTTAGCAATATGACATGCAATGTGACATGTGGCAGCTTGGCAGAGTTGACACTTGGCAGTTCCAGGATATGACATGTGGTAGCCTTTGGAGGTGAAACGTCGCACCCTCTGAATGTGACATGCGCATCCTCTAACAATGACAAATGGAAGAGGTAGGGTGCATACATGGAACAACAAGTGACGTGGCATGATTCTTCAGTTGACCGAGGTTATGACTAACTCATCAGGGAGCATGTATGAGTCAGTAGGTGTGTTGGCACTTGGAGGAGCTTACAAGGTGTTTAATTGAGTTAACTGAGTGCGCCCACCTTTCCTCTCTCCTTATCTTGATTTAGACTCGGTGTATCTTCAGTTAGGAGGGTGCATGCATGAGTTTTAGGTGAAGTGGTGCATGTTGATGTTTACGAGGTGAGCTAGTTGAGTTAAACTAGAGCACCTACCTTTTCTCTCCCCACTTCACTCCCTCTCTCTCATCAGTTGGACTACAACTATCTTCAGTTGTCTGGGGCGCCTCCTTTTTTCTCTCTTCCATTCCACTTAACTCTTTCTCACCTCACTTAACTCCCTCTCTCTTCCACTTCACTCTCCCTTTCTCTTACATCACTCCCCCTTCACTCCAATCCCACATGGGGCACACCTCTCTCTAGTTGAATGGCCATTTCATTGGAATTAACTCTTGATTGACCTAGTGCGCCTCCCTCTCCCTTCCATCAGTTCTCATCCACTTATGACCACATGCATGGACTTCTCATTTGGTGACACGTCAGTTGGACTCAGTTAGACTCAGAGCGCTTGGATTCACCTCCACTCTTCTCCGGTTCATAGGTTCTCATGCACCCCACTCCAGATGACACCAGCACATGAGCACACCTCTCCTCCAGATGAGGCACACGACTTTCCCTCTCTCACTTGACTCACTTGGGCACATGGCTTGAGGAGGATTATTCATTGGGATATGTGCCCTCTTCCTGTATTAGCAGGCTCTCTTCATTGGCACAAGTTAGATCTTCTTTGGCGATAACATACTCCGTTATTCTTTCTCTCTTTCTCTCTATTCTAGCTGTTCTTCTCAGGTGCAGGAATCACCATGATACCATTTTTGTAATGTCTCTCTGGTGCAAACAACTGCTTGGCAATTTCAGATATAGAACCATTGTTGTGCTCGTGTCAAGCCTTCACGGATCATCGGTATTGTTGATGTTATTTGTGTATAATTTAGTAGCTTTAGCCTGTTATTTTGGTGTATTTCAGCCACTTAATTGCACATCTTCTCCTCTTATTGTCATATTTTATCAGCTAACGTTGCAGGGATTCCACCGCCAATATTAAAACCAAACATTTAAACCTTTGACTGTCTAGTCGCAGTCACCAAACAATCTTTTTGCTGCTGTTTTTATGATCGCATTGTGCAGATTTACAGGTGAAAACAGTGGGGAAAAGGCTTAGGAACACCCCCCCTGAGGTTGGCACGCACCAGACCAAATGGAGAGGGATCTGTCCATGACACTTCGGGACAGTAATCTCTATAATTATACATTTTCCCTCGCTGATTTACATTGCTGTTTTAGATCAGATCTGAGTGCGCAAAAGTGTGCTAAAACACCTGAAGAAAGCTATTTTGAATGATAAAAAACTGATTTTTTCCTCTCTCTCTCTCTATATATATATATTTTAAACCCCCAACATTCAATCTGAAAAAAAAAATTGGGGTTTTTTGAGAAAATTTGTGGGGTTTCTGGAAGACAAAGCAAGGCAGAAACTTAACTATAAATTCAAGTGGAATACAGAGAGATTTGTGGCTTTGAATGAAGATCTGGCAGATAGTAATTGACAGAGCCATTAGAAAACTATTCACCTTGTTGCGCAATGAACATTAGTTGAAGAATGCAGTGGTACAATATAAACGAATATTCTTCTTTTTGGCTACTTAAAGTGCCATGGTTTGTAGATTTTATAAAACCCTTTGACATTGTTCCAAGTCAACTATGAGATTGTAGCCCCAAAACATCTGACAGTAACATTGTTCCAACTATACCAAAAGGTTAAGAATAAAACGTATCATTCAAGCGCAACAAAGGAGCAAAGTGTGGTTGTCTGCCATGTCTTGCATAAACATTGAAAATCTAGAACAATGTTTAGCTGGAGAGACCTTATAAGGCTAGTCATGGTTGGGTTTGCCATAGTCATACTACTTTATATTGATAATAACTGTGGTACTTTCTGCAATAGTAAGGATATTAAATTCAATTCAAAATATTTAGCAATAACTTAAACATGCATACAAATGTTGGTTGAATATAGCTGCACAAGGGTTCTTAGGCCTCAAGGGTTGCAACCATGCTCTGATACCAGTGTTCCACGGGGATGCGTTTCCCAGGGAGGGGGTCGCATCCCCCACATTTCCCACATCCTCGGAACTGGGCGACTCCTGGGGGGACGTTTTCCCACGTCCCCTTTTTGGGGAGACGCGGGGGGATGCGACTCCCCAAGGTGGGGGATGAGTCTCCCCAAAATGGGGACTCCTGGGCTTCCCCCTGAATTTTTTTTTTTGTAAAAAACAAAAAATTGAATTTAAAAAAGCAAAAATTAAAATATTAAAAAAAAAATATGTATATAAATAAGGATAAAAGTTAAAACACAATTAGTTTATTAAATTTTAAAAGCTAAATAATTAAAACATAAATAAATTATAAAAATTGACTACATGCGAGAGATGGATGTAGAGGACCGGTCAATGAGATCAAATTTTCAGTTTACTAATTTAGTATTTTAGTATTTACTAATGAATTTGCATAGGATGAACATTGAATTGTTATTGTTGAGATTTTATCATTATTATTTTTATTTTTAAATTTTTTTATTTTAAATTTTAAATTATTTTATATTATATATGTGACGCCACTCGTCCCCAATTTCCCTAAAATCCCTAAAATTTGGGGCTACTTCCACACATGCTCCCTGTGCGTCTCCACGTACCCACGTCCCCCAGTCTCAGAGACTTGGTGGTGTTGATTTTGTTGATGATTACAACTGCATGAGACATCCTCCAGGACACAGACTAGAGAGAGAGCCCCTGAGATGGGTGTGTGGTTTCTATTTGAGACACAGCGGGAACGTAGTGATGGCCTCTTCCTTATAGAGAGTTGAGAAGAACTCCAGATGATTCTCCTGTGTAACGCAGTGAGAAAGGATATTTGTTGAGTTGGACGTGTCTGTGGCTGAGCACAAGGTGAACGTGTGAATTCCCATGAGCTGGGTGCATCATTATGAGATAGAGATGAAAATGATATATTAGCTTCCTCTGAGCAGAGAGTTGAGATGATGAACTTCAGATGACCCTCCTGTGTAACGCAATGAGAAAGAAGATCTGTTGAGTTGGACGTGCCTGTAGATGAGCACAGGTGAATGTGATCCTAGTGCCTGAGCACTAGTGAGTGTGGTTCTCCTGTGAGACGCAGTGAGATAGAGAGACATCCCTGTGGCTGAGCACAGATGGATGTGCCCCTAGTGGCTGAGCACTAGTGGGTGTATGAGATCCCTTGCTATATTGTTCAAGAGTCAGACTTACCTGTAACCCTATTGATTATGTAAAGGGTACAGGTCGGCCCCACCTTAATGTAAAAGATAATTATTGTAAAAGATAATTAATATAAAAGATAATTAATATGGTAATTATTAATTATATTTTGAGTTATTGATGTTGGCCCTATTGTGCCAATAGACACATCATTTGATGTGACAAGTCTTATATAAATAAAGGTGAATCCCCATTGAGGAAATACACTTATCATTGTGTTATCTCATGATTTCAGAAGTTGTGGTCTGATATTATGAGAATTACAGCACCCTTTTGTGTGCTAGGTTTGGTGATGGTGTGGGAGGTCTTTCTCTTGAAGAATATAGCAAAGGATTGGCTAGGTTTTCTTCACTTGTTGAGAAGGGTTTCCCAGGATACTTCTTGTGTTCTTGTGCATGGTTATTCTTCTTGTGATCTTGGTTTGCTGCTGTAGTTATGGTTCAAGTAATAGTTAAACAGAAACTTTAAAGAGGATACATGAGCCATAGCTCATTGAAAATCTAACATGGTATCAGAGCAGGCTTGAAAAAACCATTTCACACTAAAATTGAAGGTAAGGTCTGTCAAAACTCTGCTGTAGGTGTGAAGAGAAGAGGACCAGACCTCTCCTTGAAAATTCTGTGGTAGATGATGAGGTCGGATCCCTCTTGACAATTATGTGGTAGATGAAGAAGGCAGGATCTTCCTTCTTAAAATTTCTGTGGTGAATTTAACCCTTGAACAGCAGCCAAGGTGTATGGGAGAGGAGGCCGGAGCTTAGGAGAAGGGTCGGCTGCTAGAACAAGGTAGCTGCAGGCTTGAGGAACATGGCCTACCCTAAACCGCAGCCACAGTAAGGAACTCGGCCAGTTCTGAGGCCCCTCTAAAGCTGCCGCGGAAATACTCTAACAGTGAACAGTTAAAGAAGAAGGGCCGGACCCCCTCTGAGGTGTGAGATGTAAGGCTGCCACAGTCAGAAGAAACCCTGTGACATGTACCCTAAACAGTAAGACCTACAGGAGAAGGATCAGGCCAAGGCTGGTAGCAGAAACTAAATTTTATGAGCAGTAAAGTGAAGGTTGTTAGGCCTGTTCTTGTTGTAGCAGACCGCAGACTTGGAGGGCCATTACCCTTGTCTAGTAAGCAGACCTAAAATCCGATCTCAAGCTCCTTGTGCCATACTCAAATGGCATTACAGAAAATTGAAGCTGGTGGGCTTTTAAAATTGTTGGAGATTGATATTCTGAGACAAATTAACCGTCCGAACATTATAGGATTGTATGACTTTGTTAGACATCCACATCAATTTTTTTATGGAGTACTGTTCTGGTGATGATTTAGCTGCATATATTAAAAGTAATGGAAGGTGGACAGAAGCTGTAGCAAGACATTTTAACAAACATGTTCTCAGTTATGTTTCTAGCAAAATGAGGCTATCTCAGTGAAAATCCCAGGCAGCATAAAGTCCTTTCTCTTTACTTGACAGTTAAACACTACAACAAATGTTGTTGTTGATAGAAGCCAGGATGGTGATCATTTGTTAATTGAATTTAAATATCAGTTTTTCTGCCTTATCATCAAAGTGCTTTGAAGCAGATTTAAAGACTGAAATTATGATAGAGTAGGGTCTAGTTTGAAGGCTGTTCTAAGGCCAGGTTTGGCACAAGTTACAGAAGTGTGTAAACACTGTACAGACCCATCTTGAGAGCAGATAAAGCCAGCCTTCAGATCTGTTTTGATGAGACATCAAGGGCAGTCTTGACCTATGATTAAAGGACTATTGTGACAGTGTTGGGACAGCAAGTGTTGTAAGTGACAATAGTGTATTTCAGAACTAGGCGTATCTAGTAAATTACATGCATCAGAAAGTTTATACTAGACCAAAGTACAAGGCCACTCCAGCTACAACAACTACAAGGTTAATGCAGACTTCGTTAGAAACTTGTAAGGTACAAGGTGGATACAGAGGCAAACAAGTCTGGTTATAGAGTATAGCAATGGTTGGTGGCCACAGGAAGCTACAACAATATAATGTGCCTTCTAATCTACGACAACTAAGCAGAACCTCCATTGGTGTACACTCTCAGGTATGCACTTGTATATATATTATTTGCATCATTTTCATAAGGGTACTTGCAGGAGGAAGGAACCCTTGGTAAAATCATGGACCCAAAGAGGTCTCAGTGCATTCAGAAGAACAACACATTGGAAGTGAAGACTCCAGGTTTGATTGTTTTAATTATCATGCTACATTACAAGTAGGTGTTGTAGCTGTGACAACAATCCTTAAATTGTTTTGATTCTAGAGATGTACTCATGAATCTCCTCTAGGAGATATTCTTGTCTTGTTTCCTTTTGTTTGTTTCCTTGTTCCAGGCAGGTTAACAACAGAGTAAGATGTTTTTCCTTCAAGACTTCAGAGGGAGTCACTTGACTCAGAGGGAGTCAAAACTATTTGAGAAGAAAAAAAAGACAAATACCTTCTCCCCCTCAGCAGTTCAGAGGGAGACAACCATTGATACAATTTGTTGAGATTTGGATACCTTGGAAAGTGGTCTCCATGTGCTTATGAGTCTCTAAGCACAAAGGGGGAAGACTATTACCCTTGTACTTTACTTTATGATTCTAATTTCACTTTGACTTAGGAGTTTTAAGTCAAAAGTGAAATATGTCACTTAAGTCATAAAGTGACAATTAATTCACAATGTGGGTGAA
>JASDQU010014236.1:90469-104132 GCA_032191745.1 Picea mariana | reverse complement strand
ATAACTTGCACCTAACAACTTTTTCTTAGTATCCTTTTGATGCAAGTAAATTTGATTATATATATATGTCGTGGTGAATGAATGTTCATGTTTATTTCGGTTAAATGTTTAATGGTTTGAAGAAAGCAATAAACTCCTAGATTTAATTTTCTTGTACTTAGTTTAAAAGCCTTAGAATATTTGTTAGGGACTACCCCCCTTGGCTTCGCTAGGAGTTGGCCTAGACGGAGGAGTTGAGGATTAGGTGACAACACCTTAACTCTCACTTGCCCCCAAGGACACACCGAGTGGATTGAAGATTTCTTCCACGTCTCCCAAAGGTGTGTATAAGGCGGCAACATTGCCGATCCAAAACTATACTATTACATTGTTGGAGACAAGAACCTGATTTTGATGACTTATTCAAGAAGCTGTGTTGTTACAAGCAAGCTTTGAATTTTGATTTCGAGATGAAGGATCTGGGTATGATGCACTACTTCTTGGGACAAGAAGTATGACAGAGGACCAATGAGACTTTTCCTAAGTCAAGGAAAATATACAGTGGATATTAAAGAAGTTCAGTATGACAGAATGCAAATCCATGTCTACACCGATGGTGGTGGATTTGATGAAAAATAAATGATGATGATTCAGACGAGATTGATCCACATGTGTACCGACAACTGATTGAATCATTGATGTATCTAGTTAACACCAGACCTGATATATGCTATGAAGCAAATGTGCTTAGTCAATCCATAAGTCAGCCGAGACAGACTCACTGGATAACAGTAAAGCATGTATTGAGATATATATACAAGGCACAGTTGGATATGACTTGAGATATGCCTCCAGTGTGAACTTGAGTTTGCAGGGATATGCCAATACAGATTGAGCAAAGAGTACAGTGAACCGGAAGAACACATCTAGTTGTTGTTTTACCTTGGAGGTTACCATGGTTTCCTGGTGCAACAGGAAACAAGGCTCTGTGGCTTTGAGTACCGTAGAAGCAGAGTATATAGCATTGAGTGTGGCGGTCTGCGAAGCAGTGTGGCTTCTGACAGATTTATTTGATCATAAGATGGATCCTATTATTACTTGTGATAACCAGAGCTGCGTGAAAGCTCTCTGAGAACCCTGTGTTTCATGTTAGATCGAAACACATTGAGATAAAATATCATTATATCAGAGACATGTTGTAGAGAAAAGCAATACATATGAAATATCTTCCTACACATGAGCAGATTGCAGATATCTTCACCAAGCCGCTTGCCAATATGAAGTTCAAGTACTTCTGGGAGAAACTAGCTTAGTGGAGATTACCTCCCTAGTTGAGAGGGAGTGTTGATGATTACAGCTAGGACGAAGTTCGAATACTTCCTTGCGAGACTTGGCCTGATGGAGAATGCCTCCCTAGCTGAGAGGGAGTGTTGATGATTACAACTGCGTAAGACATCCTCCAGGACATAGACCTGAGAGAGAGCCCCTGAGATGGGTGTGGCTCCTATTTGAGACAGAGCTGGAACGTAGTGATGGCCTCCTCCTTACAAAGAGTTGAGAAGAACTCCAGATGATTCTCCTATGTAACGCAGTGAGAAAGGAGATTTGTTGAGTTGGACGTGCATGTGGCTGAGCACAAGGTGAACGTGTGAATCCCCATGAGCTGGGTGCATCGTTATGAGACAGAGATGAAAACGATGTATTAGCCTCCTCTGAGCAGAGAGTTGAGATGATGAATTCCAAATGTCCCTCCTGTATAACGCAATGAGAAAGAAGATTTGTTGAGTTGGACGTGCCTGT
Organism: Picea mariana; assembly: GCA_032191745.1. Lineage (NCBI taxonomy): Eukaryota > Viridiplantae > Streptophyta > Pinopsida > Pinales > Pinaceae > Picea > Picea mariana. The sequence goes on along the minus strand of JASDQU010014236.1, from coordinate 102,353 downwards.
AGATGAGCACAGGTGAATGTGATCCTAGTGGCTGAGCACTAGTGAGTGTGGTTCTCCTATGAGACGCAGTGAGATAGAGAGACATCCTTGTGGCTGAGCACAGATGGATGTGCCCCTAGTGGCTGAGCACTAGTGGGTGTATGAGATCCCTTGCTATATTGTTCAAGAGTCAGACGTACCTGTAACCCTATTGATTATGTAAAGGGTACAGGTTGGCCCCACCTTAATGTAAAAGATAATTAATGTAAAAGATAATTAATGTAATAGATAATTAATATAAAAGATAATTAATATGGTAATTATTAATTATATTTTGAGTTATTGATTTCGGCCCTATTGTGCCAATAGACACATCATTTGATGTGACAAGTCTTATATAAATAAAGGTGAATCCCCATTGAGGAAATACACTTATCATTGTGTCATCTCATGATTTCAGAAGTCGTGGTCTGAAATTATGAGAATTACAACACCCTTTTGTGTGCTAGGTTTGGTGATGGTATGGGAGGTCTTTCTCTTGAGGAATATAGCAAAGGATTGGCTGGGTTTTCTTCCCTTGTCGAGAAGGGTTTCCTAGTATACTTCTTGTGTTCTTGTGCATGGTTATTCTTCTTGTGATCTTGGTTTGCTGCAGTAGTTATGGTTCAAGTAATAGTTAAACAAAAAATTTAAAGAGGATACATCAGCCATAGCTCATTGAAAATCTAACAGATGTTTGGGCAACATCGGAAAGACATTTTACTAGATTAATAATTAATAATATGATTATTAATTATTAATCAATATTATTATTGTAATAATATATTTATATAAGGTATAAATATATATCATAAATAAGTAGTTATTTATTATTCAAGGGACGCATCCTTTCATGGATGGTCACTATTTGTTCTATATATATGGAACACTCATCATTGTAATATTTGCATTGAATGTATATCATCTCATATATGAAAATTCAACATGGTATCTGAGCAGGATTGGGCTAACTCCCTCATAGGAGGGCCCAGGATCTTGAGAGAAAGATCACCATCACGGGGAGAATCGAGTGTTCTGGTCGCAGAGAATTAGTTGGATGTGGATGTTACTTCGATTTCGAGAAGAGCGTTTCGATTTTCGATGGCAAGGCAACAACAACGACGGGATCCGGCCTTCCAGTCGGCGAGCTCGATGAAAGGATTGCGATTCGGTGGGAAACTCATGATAAAGAACTTCAAGGTTTGCCACACGTCAGCTCTGGAGTTCAACAAACTCCTCTGCGTGCCCGACGTGGGATCGAGTCCGTTCCCCACGACGACTGCTTTTATTCCTACGAATTTCACAATTCTTGCCCAGCACGCTTGGCACAATTTAACCCTAGGCCTCGGCACCAAGAAGTCCAAGGTCATGATCTTTGTTTTCGAGTCAGAGCAGGTATAGTCTGTGGTGGAGCTTGGTGGCCGTGGGAGATATCGCTGGGGGAGGTAAACAAGAAACTTATCTGCGGCCTCCTAGGCTGTGAGATGGCCCGTTTCAAGTTGAGGAAAGGTTGTATTACCATCTATGTCTATGTTGTTAGGCGACAGGGCAACATTGGATTCTCCAGGGCCGAGGATTTGAAGGCATTGCTCCAGAGCGTCGTAGCGCTTAAAGACTTCATGGATTACACGACCATGCTCGCTACTCTTAACCAGAGGACTATCAGTTACTCAGCACCCATGGCCATCGCGCACTGAACAAAATACAAACGAGAACATCATTACAATTTTCCTAGGGAAACAATTTCTTGTTTATTGTTCATTTCCCCTTCTTTGTAGCATATTGAAGTGGAGTACAGTTGAGGGGAATCGATCAATTTGAGAGAGTAACAAAAGGGAATTTAAATTTTCTTCTTATTCTTCTTCTTTATAAACAAGTGGCAGGAGTGATGTTTTTTGTTTTGTTTTGCTGTACACAAAAGTGGTGGTGCAATTATTTTGAATGTTTGGCATTGACATTGCTCAGGAAAGCATGGTGTCCAACACCAGATTACGTACAAACATTGGTTTTTGGTTGAGGCGAGTGGTCGTGGAAAATATATATGCCAGAGGTTTACCAACTCAACTTGCCAGTGTGAGTAATTTCATGGAACCCAATACCAAGTTATATGTGATACGAGTCGCATCTGGCTTTGCATAAGGAAATCAGAAGTAGTATTTACATTGATGATAATGCCAGCGCAAAATGGTATTGTGATGGAATCAGATTCTTGGAGAGGGATTGAACATGAGCATGAACAATGGTGAAACGAGTGATATGTATCATGGTATGATGGAAAAAAAAAGAGTCAGTGTGCAACACGTCCACGAGTTGATGACTTTGCAGGAGGTGCGCTTTGATTGCACCTAGCATGGAGTGGAATTTTTAGTGATGGAACTATTATCCCCGCTTTTTAGGGATAACTAGGAGATCATGTCTCGAGGCCCATAGGTTCTAGACATGGAGTACCGAGAGCAGGATTGACCTGAGCATGGCCCTGGAGGGCCCATCCTTTTCTTCTTCCATCAACTTTGTCTTGTCAGCAGCAACAGCATCCATCACCATCGGCTTGGTCTTGTATCAGAGGAGGTTCTTGCTCCATGAGGTAATTGCTCCAGGTATCATGGTATGTGTCACTTTTGATCATTGAAAACTTTAAATATATGCATCTGATTCCTTTTATCTCTAACGATTGCTTGGATCTTACATTAGCCCACATGACCATGCTTGGGGAAATTGATTGGGTGCCCTAGCAAGCCTGTGCCCATAGGTCTTGGTTTGCCACTAGGGGGATTTTTGAAAAGCCATCGTCCGCTCCCACCATAGCACCACTGTTTCATCTTATCTCCCGCTCATTTATCCCATTCCCTTTGTCCGGGCATTGGGTTGACCTATTTTCAGAACTGCACCTTACCTCGTGGGAAGAAGGGGCTAAAGGCCCAGAAGGTAAAAGCAAGCTGGTAAAAGATAAAAGCCTAAAGAATAAACCTCGAGATGCCTCGCCCAGGGATTCTCGAGAAAGCCATAAAAGGCTTCTCAGCAAGAAACAAAAGGGACCCGGAAAAGTAATAAAACAAGACCTAATCAGAGGATAGGGGGTCTCATCACGAGCCAACCTATTAGGTTCATGGGTACCTAGCAGTATGACATTGCCACCAGCTGGTTACCACGCTAGGGAAGTGACTCTTGTTTGTATGGCCAAGGGAAAGAGGGTCTCATCACGAGCCAGCCTATTAGGTTCATGGGTACCTAGCAGTATGACATTGCCACCAGCTGGTTACCACTCCAGGGCTGTGACTCTTGGTTGCATGGCCAAGGGAAAGGGGGTCTCATCACGAGCCAACCTTCTCATTTCTGCGAAAGTACTTGTGGGTAACGCTGTCATCTCTGGTCACCATGCCAAGGCAGTGTCCCCTGACTATCTCTTGAACAAAAAGAAGAAAAGAATAAAAAGATTAAAGGCAAGAATGGGCTTGGAAAAAATGCATCCATGAAAGGGACAACTCGCCTTCTACAAAGGCACCCACAGGTAACATTGCATCCTTGCTCCTCACTGCACCCACATGCTTGGACATCCCCTAGCCACATCACCTCACTTACATGGCTTGGATGAAATCTTCCTGGAAACTTTCCTTTTCTTGTGGATACTAGCCCAATAGGACGTCTTGTCTTTTTATCTAATCTTGTATTGCAGGTTTTTGTAATGTCTTTGAGCTATTGACTGATGTATTAGGGTTTTTATGCATATGTTTAATAATATTGATGATGAGATGTGATTAACATTGCTATGATCCCGGTGACTGATGAGCCTATGAAGGGCGTAGCTTTTGATGTGTAGGACCATGCCCGACAGACAGGTATCATTTGGATCGGTACACATGGGGAGATGATCAGTTTAGACCTCCATGGGGCTGAAGAGCCCACCAGATGGATGCTGAGACCCCATCAAGGGGTAGAGATACGATGGAGATGGATCGGGGCTTTTGCATTGAAGAGGAAGAGGACGTTCCATCAGAGGCACTCCGATAGGACTAGACCTGAGGGGAATGACCCCTTTTCAGTGGAACGCCATCCTTGGAAGGCTCGGGACATCTCTAGCTTCACCATGTCATCATCCAGCTTCATGGATGCTTTTGGAGGCAGACTGGGCAGCAGTGACACGTGTGGCATGTTGGAGAGGCCCCTGGGGGGCTAACGTTTTGCTCCTGGCTGTCTCATTTGCCCTAGAAAGGGCTAGCGCCTCCCTTGAAGGGGCTTTTACTCTCATTTTTACATGATTAGGGTTTTAATTTGACAATTTAATGTAAAAACAGTATGATTTTGACATTATGGCCTTGTCGGCTCTTTTATGACCTAAAAAAGTAAAATTAGGTCATTGATACACTATATATTGAGGATTTTGACTCTCATTTTATCATCAATTATCACTCACTCATAAGGAGGTCTGATTTTGAGCGCCCTGTTAGGGTTTTTGGCTGAACTAGTGATGCACACTTGTTGAAGGAAGAGTTTTCTTGGCATTTATGGTGTTTCTCTTGAAGGAAGGTGTTACAACTAGGGTTTGCATGGTTATTTCTTCATGAATTGTAAGTGTTTTTTCTGCAAAACTTCTCATTGAATGGTTGTAATTTAAATTTCTTGTATCTATTTATAAATATTGCTGAATCAAAACCCTAGGGGACAAACACACAAGTAGGTCATTGTCTCATGTCCCCTGATAGAGAAGCTTTAAGCCATTGAAGAAGAAAGAAAGAGCCTAGCCATAGCTACACTCTCCTTTCCTTCTTCCTTTATGCTAGCCGTACCATTTGACCTCAAGAGGAAGAGGACGTCCCAGGCCTAGGTCATCTACACCTAGGGCTATCTTCTTTAAGGGTTTGATGAAAAGAGCCTTGCCTTAGCAACACTCTCCCTCTCAAACCTTCCTGTCTTGACCTTATGAGCTAGCCGTTTTTGCCTCCTACTTCCTTCAACTTCTGTGTCCTTGACTTAGCTGACTCCATTTTCCCCTTTAAGGCACTGATCTCCCAGACCCCTTTTGCTGAAGTGAAATTGGCCATAAACAATATCTTTAAACCTTTTGAAACCCTAACTATACTAACCCTAAAGCTCTAGCTAACCCTACTAACCCTAGATTGCTGACGTCACCCTTGGTTATTTCATCTTGATGCAGCAACGTCTCATTTTATAAGCAATTGAATGGTGATTGAGAGCATTTATTGGATTGAGTATTGATTTGTTACATTGGATGCCATGCCATTTTTGTATCTATTGACAAGTGATATATTTATCATTGCCATTTTGCAAACATTGACTTCGTCAATATTTACTTTCAAACTGCTTATATTGAATATCAGATAGTCGTTGATTTATATGAAGTACCAACCAAGATTTGCATGTATTAGTTTCCTTGTTGTGTTGTCTCAAGCAGGTGCTCTTCTTTTCTTTGATTATACTCTATTATTGGTTGTTTAGCTGGGACTATCTGATTGGCGGTAATCTGTGAGAGGGGGAAATTTGTCTTTGCACTGTTAGCCTTTGCCCCTTCAAAAGCCCAGGTTATCGGGGATGTCTCCCCCGGGCCTAGCCTCTCTAAATAGAAAGAACCTCCCCATTGTGGTGACATTGGGTGGGGAAGGTTCCTATTTCGCCAGTTTGACCTACTATTCCTCAGCCTTTCTTGCATCTACAAACTGTGCGATAACATTTTGGCGCCGTTGCCGGGGAACACTGAGTCAATTCTCCTCAAGACGACAAAGCTTTTCGGTAAGCCTTGCCTCAGAGCCTTATCTTACAAGCTTACCTGGCGACTCCACTAGGGTGTTTTCCCTTTTTCTTTGATAATTTCAAGCAAATTATCTGGCGACTCCACCAATGACGACCCGTAGCGGGCGACAGTACTCAAACCCCTCTACTGTGGCAACTCTCACTCTGACGAACCCTACACCCCCACTTAATCCGTACAAGTGGTCTCACCCAGAGATTTTCAGTTGTTTCGACCTGAGTAACATCCAAGGTGGGTCACACGACTTACCCAAGGATGCAAGTTCCTGGCTACCACTTTTCTCGGGAAAAGTAGTTCCTGGTAACTCACATTGGGCCCAGTTCTGTGATAGCTTTGAATTTCATTTGGCTGGTCAGGAACACCCTGATGTCTTTATGAGACTTTTTGCAAGCTCTCTTGTAGAAGATGCTAAAGTTTGGATTGATGCCTGCCCAAAAGGAAGCACGAAAAACCCTGAAGAACTACGAAAGGCCTTTAGAATAAGATGGTGCAACAATGAACATACACAAGATTCTTATTCTCAGTACCTTAGCATTTGCAAAGGGTCCTGTGAGAGTGTTAGGGATTTCAGTGATAGATTCAACCTTCTCCTCAAAAGGGTCTGATCAAAACTAGGCTCAGAACAAGCTATCCTCGAACATTACCTACACTCCTTAGAAGGAATCTTACAGTTCATCCTCGAGGACCGGTCACCTGCAACTTTAGAGGAAGCACAAGATTTAGCCTTTCAGATTGATTGAAATCTTGAATTCGAAGACTACATTTGTCAGGTTGACCTTTCACGAGATGATGACCTCTGGGACCCTAGTGATGAGCTTGTCTTGAAACCTAAGCCCCCATAAGTCCTCCAAGTCGAACTTGCTCCCCCCAAAAGGAAATGGAGCCTTTCCCATAAGATTAATACCCCTATTCAAGAACTTCCTTCGGAAACAGAGCCTCCTGAGGACGAGAGGGAGGAAATTGAGACCTTCCCGCCTGAAACCGTTGAATATGATCCTCCGGAAGCTTTTCCTCTCTTTATCCACCAAGTAGGACACCCTTTCTCCAAGAATGGTGAGTTCACGCCTTTCTATGTCACTCTCCAAGTCAAGGACTCCCTACTCCGCAACTGTCTCCTACACCCAAACGCTACAACCAACATAATGACGGAAGAGGATATGCACCAATTGGGCCTAAGCCTTTCACAACCAAATACTGGAGGTGACTTTGCAAAAGGAATCATTAAAAACCTAGAGATTGCCTTTGATTCTCGCCCCAACGTTCCCTTCTTGATAGATGTGGTCGTTATAGATGCCGTGAGCAATTTAGGTATTATTCTTCACAAAGGCCTTATAGAGCACTTAGAGGGAAGTTTTCATGAAAACCAATCCAAGGCAACAGTTCCTCATCCTGAAGGAGGATTCTTCACCCTCTATAATGAACCTCTCGTAGGATCCCCAGTTGAAACCTCTGATGAGTCAAATGATCAACTTTTGTGTATTGATAGTGACCTCAATAATTGGTTTGTTCAAGAAGGGAAGTTAGATATCGACACCATTAAAGAAACTGAAGGAATCTGGATTTGGAGTTTGATGGATCCCACTCAAACTCCGGATCAGGCGCCAGAATTGTCCTGACAGCCCCTTCCAGTGAAGTCTTCTACCATTCATATAGGCTGGAGTTCCATTGCACCAATAACATTGCCGAATATGAGGCCTTAATCCTGGGGCTCAACTTAGCAATTGACAAAGGCGTTACACACCTAAAGGTGAAGGGAGACTCATACCTCATTGTATCGCAAGTTATGATGAGATTTGCCACTAAAAATGAGAAGTTGAAGAAGTATTGAGACATTGCTCAATCCCTCTCAAAAACCTTCAAGATAATGTCACTTGAAGCCACTCCTCGAGAAGAAAACCACGTGGCGGATGCTTTGGCTGTCTCTGCTTCTACCTTACATCCTTGTGAGGGACCTCTTCATGACTTATGCAAGATGGAGGTTCTTTTCAGACCCTCTGTCCCCGATAATTTGGAATATTGGCAAGTTTTTGAAGATGACGATCAAATTATCAGGTTCATGGAGAACAACAAGGAGTTCATCGATTCACAAATTTCTTTCCTAGCTAATTCCATGAACCTGGAAGTTATTAACCTTCAAGGCAATACCTTGCCAAAGGGTTGTGTTCCCCTAGAAAACATTTTTGATAGGCATGATGTTTTCAAAGGAAAAGACTCAACAAACAAGATGATGAAGCCCTGGAATTCAATATCGACACAGAAATAGATCCAAGAATGATCAAAATAGGTAAAGGCACCACCGAGAAAGAGAGGATAGAGATTTTGGCACTAGTCAGGGAATTCAAGGACACCTTTGCTTGGAGCTACGATGATTTGAAAGCCTATAGGGGGGACGTTATCCAACATGCTATACCTTTGGTATAAGGAGCCAAACCTTTCCGACAAAAGCTAAGACATATCAATCAAAAGTTGGCGAGCCAAAATATAGAAGGAACTCCAGAAGATGGTTGACGCTGGCATCATAACCCCTATCAGATATTCCTCTTGGATGTCGAATTTGGTGGTTGTTCGAAAAAAGAATGGTGACATACATTTGTGTGTTGATTTCCGTAACCTCAACCAATTGTCTTTGAAAGACAATTACCCGCTCCTGAACATGGAACATTTGCTTCAAAGGGTCACAGGGGCAGGGATGATGTTTATGCTGTATGGGTTTTCAGGATACAACCAAGTCTTGCTTAAAAGAGAAGACCAACTCAAAACCACATTTACCACACCATGGGGAACTTTTATGTACTTAAGAATGCCGTTTGGTCTTATGAATGCCGRTGCCACCTTCCAAAGAGCAATGGATTTTGCCTTCAGGGACCTTATACAAAAAATCATAGAAATCTACCAGGATGACCTTACCGTTGTGTCCAAGGATAGGAAAGACCATCTCTCACACCTCAGGATTGTTTTCGAGCGATGCAGAAAGTATGGTATCTCGCTGAATCCCAAGAAATCCGTTTTCGGTATTGATGAAGCAAAGTTATTAGGTCATGTGGCTTCGCAGGGAGGAGTCTCCATTGACCCCGAAAGAGTCCAATCAATAAAGGATGTCCGCCCCCCAAACAACATGAAATCTTTACAATCCTTTCTTGGAAAGTTCAACTTTATTCGTAGGTTTGTCCCAAACTTTGCCGAAAGGATAAAACCTTTGAGCACCTTGCTAAAGAAGGATGTCGCCTTTAGATGGAATGATAAGACCAACAATTCCTTTGAGGATATTAAAAACTCTATCTCCCAAGCTCCTGTCTTGATCAGCCCTGATTTCTCACAAGATTTCATAATTTTCTCGTTTGCGTCTCAGGATACTATTGCTGGTGTCCTGATGCAAAAGGATGTCGATGGCTATGAACATCCCGTGGCTTTTATGAGCAAAGTCCTTAGAGATTCCGAGTTGAATTATTCTATCACTGAGAAACAAGCATATGCCCTCGTCAAGTCCCTCAAACTCTTTAGAAACTACGTCGGCGACAATAGAATTAAGGCTTATGTCCCATACGCAGCCGTAAAAGATGTCTTATCAGAACAAGATTGCATGGGTACTAGAGGAAAATGGGTTTCCAAAATCTAGGAGTATGACTTAGAAATAAAACCCACCAAGATAATAAAGGGACAAGGTTTAGCCCAGATGCTGACCAAAAGCAAGCAAGAAGCCATACAAATGGGCGAGAGTGAGCAAGTAAACGTAATGATCAGCGAATTAGAGCATGACGAGTGGTATTCTAACATCGTCTACTATCTAAAGAACTTGTCTTGCCCCGATCACCTGGTAGACTACAAAAGAAGGGCTTTGAGATTGAAAGCTATGAAATACTGCTTGACTGAAGATGGACTTGGGTGGAGAAATCCCGACGGGGTCATACTTAGATGTGTGAACAAAGAAGAGGCAAAGACGCTACTAGAAGAATTACACTCTGGATACTGTGGTGGGCACTTTGCAGCTCGTACTACTACCCACAAGATCCTAAGGGCTGGCTATTATTGGCCAACACTTTTTTCCGATACCCACCATCATGTCCGATCTTGCCAGCCCTGCCAGTACTTCTCCGGTAAACCAAAACTCCCAGCACAACCCTTGAAGCCCGTAATAGTAGAAGCACCTTTTCAGCAGTGGGGTTTGGACTTTGTTGGTGAGTTTAAGGACAATTCAAGTAATGGCTACAGGTGGATCCTAATAGCCACAGACTATTTCACTAGATGGTTCGAATCCATTCCTACAAAGAAGGCCACCGAAGAAGTAGTCATGAATTTTCTAGAAGACCGAATCATAACTAGGTTCGGTGTCCCTTCCAAGATCACTACAGACAATGCCAAAGCTTTCAGCTCATATGCTCTGGTAGAATTTTGCTTCAAATATGGCATTGTCCTATCCCATTCCTCCAACTATCACCCACAAGGGAATGGATTAGCATAATCAACCAATAAAAACCTCATGAATATTTTGAAGAAGGTTGTGGGGGAAAATAAAAATTCCTGGGATAGCAAAATAAAGTATGCAGTATGGGCAGACTGAATAACAACAAAAACTTCCACAGGAAAAACTCCTTTTGAGCTGGTGTATGGACTAGAAGCAAAACTTCCTGTGAACCTCCAAATTCCTATCCTCCGTTTCGCTCAACAATACGCTACAGATGCAAAAGCAATCCAAGGAAGGATCAATCAACTAATAGAGCTAGATGAGACGAGGAGAAGTGCCTTTGGTCAAATGGAAAGAAATCAAGAGAAGATAAAAAAACACCTTTGACCATAAAGCCAAGGAAAGAAACTTCACTGAAGGAGATCTTGTATTGCTATGGGATAAGAGAAGGGAAAAACCTGAAATGCACAAGAAATTTGACAGTTTATGGGCAGGTCCCTATAAAATCATGAGTTGTGCAGGTACGAATTCTTTCAACCTAGAGACCATGGAGGGAGAAGCCCTGAAGCTGCCAGTGAACGCTTTACATATCAAGCGTTGCTGCCCACCAACAACCTGATTTCACAGGTAAGTACAGGTAAGTAGGCATTTTGTATTCGTGTATTATACCATTTGCATTTCATGTTAGTTTGCTTCCACATTCACATTATTGATTGTTTTCTTTCAGTTTATATATATATATATATATATGTATGTATGTTGGGGTGGCATTACCGCCCCATTTTTGTTACTGATGCCCCTATCGAGATTGAGGAGGTCTGCAGGTTATGCCAGAGATGCTGAGGTTCTCATGCGCTCTACGATGATCACATGTCCTCGAGTTGGAGCCAGATGTTATCCCCGCTTTTTAGGGATAGCTAGGAGATCATGTCTCGAGGCCCATAGGTTCTAGACATGGAGTACCGAGAGCAGGATTGACCTGAGCATGACCCTGGAGGGCCCATTCTTTTCTTCTTCCATCAGCTTTGTCTTGTCAGCAGCAACAACATCCATCACCATCGGCTTGGTCCTGTATCAGAGGAGGTTCTTGCTCCATGAGGTAATTGGTCCAGGTATCATGGTATGTGTCACTTTTGATCATTGAAACCTTTAAATATATGCATCTGATTCCTTTTATCTCTAACGATTGCTTGGATCTTACATTAGCCCACATGACCATGCTTGGGGAAATTGATTGGGTACCCTAGCAAGCCTGTGCCCATAGGTCTTGGTTTGCCACTGGGGGGGTTTCTGAAAAGCCATTGTCCGCTCCCACCATAGCACCACTGTTTCATCATATCTCTCGCTCATTTATCCCATTCCCTTTGTCCGGGCATTGGGTTGACCTATTTTTAGGACTGCACCTTACCTCGTGGGAAGAAGGGGCTAAAGGCCCAGAAGGTAAAAGCAAGCTGGTAAAAGATAAAAGCCTAAAGAATAAACCTCGAGATGCCTCGCCCATGGATTCCCGAGAAAGCCATAAAAGGCTTCTCAGCAAGAAACAAAAGGGACTCGGAAAAGTAATAAAACAAGACCTAATCAGAGGATAGGGGGTCTCATCATGAGCCAGCCTATTAGGTTCATGGGTACCTAGCAGTATGACATTGCCACCAGCTGGTTACCACGCCAGGGCAGTGACTCTTGGTTGCATGGCCAAGGGA
>JASDQU010014236.1:76413-90123 GCA_032191745.1 Picea mariana | reverse complement strand
TGTCTTTTTCTCTAATCTTGTATTGCAGGTTTTTGTAATGTCTTTGAGCTATTGACTGATGTATTAGGGTTTTTATGCATATGTTTAATAATATTGATGATGAGATGTGATTAACATTGCTATGTTCCCGGTGACTGATGAGCCCATGGAGGGCGTAGCTTTTGATGTGTAGGACCATGCCCGACGGACAGGTACCATTTGGACCGGTACACATGGGGGATGATCAGTTCAGACCTCCATGGGGCTGAAGAGCCCACCAGATGGATGCTGAGACCCCATTAGGGGGTAGAGACAGGATGAAGATAGATTAGGGCTTTTGCACCGAAGAGGAAGAGGACGTTCCATTAGAGGCACTCCGACAGGACTAGACCTGAGGGGAATGACCCCTTTTCAGTGAAACGCCATCCTTGGAAGGCTTGGGACGTCTCCAGCTTCACCATGACGTCATCCAACTTCATGGATGCTTTTGGAGGCAGACTGGGCAGCAGTGGCACGTGTGGCATGTTGGAGAGGCCCCTGGGGGGCTAACGTTTTGCTCCTGGGTGTCTCATTTGCCCTAGAAAGGGCTAGCGCCTCCCTTGAAGGGGATTTTACTCTCATTTTTACATGATTAGGGTTTTAATTTGACAATTTAATGTAAAAACAGTATGATTTTGACATTATGGCCTTGTCAGCCTTTTTATGACCTAAAAAAGTAAAATTAGGTCATTGATACACTATATATTGAGGGTTTTGACTCTCATTTTATCATCAATTATCACTCACTCATAGTGAGGTCTGATTTTTAGTGCCCTATTGGGGTTTTTGGCTGAACTAGTGATGCGCACTTGTTGAAGGAAGAGTTTTCTTGGCATTTATGGTGTTTCTCTTGAAGGAAGGTGTTACAACTAGGGTTTGCATGGTTATTTCTTCATGAATTTTAAGTGTTTTTTCTGCAAAACTTCTCATTGAATGATTGTAGTTTAAATTTCTTGCATCTATAAATATTGCGTAATCAAAACCCTAGGGGACAAGCACACAAGTAGGTCGTTGTCTCATGTCCCCTGATAGAGAAGCTTTAAGCCATTGAAGAAGAAAGAAAGAGCCTAGCCATAGCTACACTCTCCTTTCCTTCTTCCTTTATGCTAGCCGTACCATTTGACCTCAAGAGGAAGAGGACGTCCCAGGCCTAGGTCATCTACACCTAGGGCTATCTTCTTTAAGGGTTTGATGAAAAGAGCCTTGCCTTAGCAACACTCTCCCTGTCAAACCTTCCTATCTTAACCTTATGAGCTAGCCATTTTTGCCTCCTACTTCCTTCAACTTCTACGTCCTTCACTTAGCTGACTCCATTTTCCCCTTTAAGGCACTGATCTCCCAGACCCCTTGCGCTGAAGTGAAATTGGCCATAAACAATCTCTTTAAACCTTTTGAAACCCTAACTATACTAACCCTAAAGCTCTAGCTAACCCTACTAACCCTAGACTGTCGACGTCACCCTTGGTTATTTCATCTTGATGCAACAACGTCTCATTTTATAAGCAATTGAATGGTGGTTGAGAGCATTTATTGGATTGAGTATTGATTTGTTACATTGGATGCCATGCCATTTTTCTATCTATTGACAAGTGACATATTTATCATTGCCATTTTGCAAACATTGACTTCGTCAATATTTACTTTCAAACTGCTTATACTGAATATCAGATAGTCGTTGATTTATATGAAGTACTAACCAAGATTTGCACGTATTAGTTTCCTTGTTGTGTTGTCTCAAGCAGGTGCTCTTCTTTTCTTTGATTATACTTTATTATTGGCTGTTTAGTCGGGACTATCTGATTGGCGGTAATCTGTGAGGGGGGGGAATTTGTCTTTGCACTGTTAGCTTTTGCCGCTTCAAAACCCCAGGGTACCGGGGACGTCTCCCCTCGGCCTAGTCTCCCTAAATAGAAAGAACCTCCCCATTGTGGTGACATTGGGTGGGGAAGGTTCCTGTTTCGCCAGTTTGACCTACTATTCCTCAACCTTTCTTGCATCTACAAACTGTGCGATAACAGGAACAACATAACAATGTTGTATGGATCATGCACACCATGCTCTTGAATGTTCACCTTGAATTGTGTGTAGTGAGGAAGTCGTGCAGAGGTTGATTTGTCTCTCCGGGGGAGGCCGTGTGATTTCATCAAGATGAGGCAAGAAGATGGTGACATAAGTGCAGGGATAGAGTAACAACAAGAGCGTTGAGGCATTGTAGATGAGAATGGTGAGTTAAGGAGGGATGATGGCATTTTGCTTCTGTTCCTTACTTGGGTGCTCCCAAAACTCTTCGGGAGAGGAAGAGAGGAGCATAAACACTTGTATGAGTTATGGGATAGAGAATTTCTTATAGAACATCAACCTCATTTAGACTTTGGTTGTCATATCCCTGGATAGTGATAAATAAATATGAATGTGGACACGACCTTTTGTGAATGGAGGCTTCATCATCTACAGGGTTATTGAGAAATACTATCACAAGGTTCCATGGAGATGCTTGTTCCATGGAGATGTTCTTGTTCTTGTTCTAGGCAAGTTACCATGGATACCTGGTTAGTAGATTGTGGTGCTTCTAGGCACATTACAGTTTACCTAGATTCTTATACTATGTGACACTCATGGATCTTCTTCATGAAAACCAAGGATGAGGTCTTCAACAGATTCTACGAGTTCAGGGCTTAAGTAGAGAATCCGACAGAGAAGAAGATCAAGATCAACACGAATATTTGGTGAGGAGTGATCGAGATGGACATAAGAAGCAGTGACAAACCCTCTGTAGCTGAGATCACATGAAGCTTGTGTCGATGTGTTGATGTGGTGGTTACCATGATGTTGTGTGCTTTGAAAAATGGAAATATTGTCACAGAGTCACAGAGGGAGCAACCAATGAGGCAAACTGGACAAGCAAGGTTTTTAGTGACAGAGGGAGTTGGCCTTTGAGTTCGATACGAAGGATCTTGGTCTAATGCACTATTACTTGGGACTGGAGGTATGGCAAAAGTCAGGTTAAATCTCCCTAGGTCAAGGGAAGTATGCAGTGGAAATCCTGAAGAGGTTCGGGATGTTGGATTGTAAGGCAATGGCTACACCTATGGTATCAAATCTAAAGTTGCTGCAGGATACGACTTGAGAGACTGTGGATGTTACTTTATATAGGCAGATGGTGGGTTCGTTGATGTACTTGACGAACACGAGACCGAATATATGTTTTGAACACCCTGAGCCAATATATGGAGCAACCCAGGCAGGTTCATTTGGTTGCAGCAAAACATGTGATGAGGTACCTTAAGGGTACATTGGATTATGGTCTCAGGTATGTGACAGACCATGAGTTCGGGTTATATGTATATTCGGATTCAGATTGGGTCGACAATATTCCTGATTGGAAGAGTACTTTGGCATATTGCTTCAGTCTAGGCTCCAGTATGGTTTCATGGAGCAGCAGGAAGCAGTTATGTGTAGCACTCAGTACGGGTGAGGTAGAGTAGGTGGAAGCATGCGCAGCAAGTTGCGAAGTAGTGTGGCTTCGGAAATTGCTAATTGGATTATTTGATATTGTGATGAAGGTGACATGTATCTTGTGCGACAATCAGAGTTGTATAAAGTTGTCAAGAGAACCCGATGTTTCATGATAAGTCAAAGCATATCGAAATCGGGTATCACTATATCAGGGATATGGTGCAGAAGGGAGTAGTGAGGCTATAATATGTGGCTACCAATGAGCAGGTTGCTGATGTGTTGACGAAACCGTTGTCAAGGACAAAGTTCGTGTACTTAAAGAACAAGCTCGACATAGTCCCTCTTCAGAGGGAGTGATGGCTTCAGATGTTATTGCAGGGTAGTGGATGTCATGATGACATGTTGTAGCTATTGGAGAGCTACCCACCGGCCCTAGATGCGTGCTGAAGAGACGAGGTACAGATGTTATCGCAGGGTATTGGATGTCATGCATAAGATATCCGATTTTTTTGCAGGAAACTGGATATTATCATGATGACATGTTGTAGCTATTGGAGAGCTACCCACTGGACCTGGATGCATGCTATGAAGTCACAAGGGTGCACGTGACAAGGTATAGATGCATTGCAAGGTAGTGGATGTCCTGGGGACATGCTGTAGTTATTTGAGAACTACCCACAGGCCTTGGATGCCTTGGCTGTGAAATCATAGGGGTGCACATGACGAGGTACATATGCATTGCAGGGTAGTGGATGTCTTGGGGACATGTAGTTATTTGAGAACTACCCACAGGCCTTGGATGCATTGGCTGTGAAGTCACAAGGGTACACATGATGAGTTACAAATGCATTGCGAGGTAGTGGATGTCATGGTGACATGTTGAAGCTATTTGAGAGCTACCCACGGATAATCTTCAGAGGTAATCTTGGCATAATGTCGAATGTGTCCCTCGCTGAGAGGGAGTGTTGATGTTTGGGCAGCATCAAAAAAACATTCTACTAGATTAATAATTAATAATATGATTATTAATTATTAATCAATATTATTAATGTAATAATATATTTATACAAGGTATAAATATATATCATAAATAAGTAGTTATTTATTATTCAAGGGACACATCCTTTCATGGATGGTCACTATATGCTCTATATATATGGAACACTCATCATTGTAATATTTGCATTGAATGTATATCATCTCATATATGAAAATTTAACAGGTGGAACATTGTCTGATACCATAGCTCAAACTAGTAAATCTAACATGCATAAATTGAACACAACAATTGCATAACCTTAAACAAGTAAAATCAAAGGTCATTTTATTTCTAGTTGCATAATCAACATGAGGAATGAGCTATGAGAGTCATACCTGAAATATTCAAGAGAACTCACTTACAATCTAGGTGAACGAAGGATCGTTGAGCTTCCACTATCAGCACCAGCCGAGTTGCAATCAGCGACTGCAACCATGTGTGGGGGATGACTCTCCTCCCAACCAACCTCTCAGTCATTACGAGTGAAAGCCCACCGGGCCGTCAATCAACTATCGATGCCAACTTCTAATCCTTTCATACCAATATTACCCCAGTAAAAGATTCCTTACTTCCTTCTCCACATTCATAAAATATAATTCTTCATGTCCATCCTTTCATCATTCAACTTTTTTAACCTTTTCTTGATTTAGATTTTCCATTAAATCCATTTAGTAATTTCTCTTCCTTTTTTACATTTTCCCTTAATAATAAATTAGTTGTTTTATTATGACTACTAGTTCTTATTAACATTATTTATTACTTAAGTTATTGTTACCTATTATTATTTTCAAGACCATTTATTTATTTTCTTCATCTAGTATTTTTATTATTTTAATTAAATAATATGGGGTATTACCCTTACCTGTTGGTACATATAATTCCACTTAAGGGCGGAATGGAACTTCACCCCCATCAACAACAACATGAACCGCAATTAGACAAGGATCCCGAAAGGTCTTGTTAGAGAGGTTGAACAAGAGATCAAGCTCAAGAGGTTGAATCAATATGATATGAGCTTTCTTTCCCTAGCTCAAACCAACTACACATACACAAAAGGGCAATGTTCTGATCAAGGCACTATTTTGATTTCATACCGAAAGGATTGCAATAATGAGTATTTTATTCTGGGGCAGTGTACAAAACTACAAATCCCAACCCTATTGAAACTTCTAGATTTATAATTGATCAGCTATCTGAAATTTTTAAGCTGACTACAAACAAAACAAAGTACCAATTGGCAAAATTTTCAGTGGATGTTTCAAACTCTAATCAAATAAACCTTGACTTGAAGTTATAACCATTTTTTCAGGTGCATTGGATGGGTGGTATGTGCACTGTATTTGGTTGCAGTCTGAGGTACACACTGTTGCATATTTCCTCACTGAAGAGGAAGCAATAGCAGCATGGTTTTCATCAGTAAGTTTAGATGCTGATGAGCCTTTCTATATATAGATCACTTAGAGGAATAGTTCCACATGGGAAAGATGATTTTTGTTACATAAATCCATAAACATGTAATGTAGCAGTAGACCCTAGCATCAATCATGTTTACTTGTGCCTTACTATTGTTATTAATTCATTGGATCTCTTTGATATTCACTAAATATCATAGATATTTAAGGAAGAGGTCATGAATAAGTTCCGTTACAATCTCTCAACTAAGAAATACGAAAGTAAATAATTTTAAATGCAATGAAATTGCAAGTAGAATTGATGTTAGATCTGTCGTGCATTTATTTTGAGACTATTTTGAAGTCTAGAGGTGTAGACACCAATAAGATGATTTGGTTTCAGAGCTTTTTATATGGCATCTATTTACTTTTAGATTTATCATGCACTGTACTCGGGTAGATGCCAATTAACATTAGTTGTGCTTGTTTGGCTACAGGAGCATTTGCTGTCTTATTCTTACGGTTGGAGGAAACATTAAAGAAGAAACTGGGCACAAAGTTGCAACGAACACTTACAAATTGATGTAGCCTTTCTGAAATTTATCAGGTTTTTCTTGTTTACTCTTATAGGATGCTCATGAATAAGTTCCGTTACAATCTCTCAACTAAAAAATACAAAAGTAAATAATTTTAAACGCAATGGAATTGCAAGTAGAATTGATGTTAGATCTGTTATGTGCATCTATTTTGAGACTATTTTCAAGTCTAGAGGTGTAGACACCAATAAGATGATTTGGTTTCAGAGCTTTTTATATGGCATCTATTTACTTTTAGGTTTATCATGCACTGTACTCGGGTAGATGCCAATTAACATTAGTTGTGCTTGTTAGGCTACAGGAGCATTTGCTGTCTTATTCTTATGGTTGGAGGAAACATTAAAGAAGAAACTGTGCACAAAGTTGCAACGAACAGTTACAAATTGATGTAGCCTTTCTAAAATTTATCAGGCTTTTCTTGTTTATTCTTATCGGATGGCAATCTTCCCATTCATTCAATGTTTGTGGGTAAAGAGTGGATTTTCAAATTCTAATGTAATGTCAACTCTAATGAGATGGAGGGAGCTTTAAATTTTCGAAGATGCATCATGATGAAAGGTCTTATGGGCTCTTTAATGATTCCTGCCCTCTTTTATACTGTATTGATCGAGGTCCACTCTTTGGGTTGCATTCTGTCTAATAATCTGTGCAATTTTCAAAGGCAGAAACATGGAACGTTTGTTAGAAATTATTATACTATGACAGCATATCATGCAAAAGGTGTAATGTGGAATACCAATGATGTTATTGATTCTATTTCAAATGCAGAGATTCACCTATTTCGTATTTTACCATATGGCATTGTACTATTAGTGTCGACTTTGAATGCCATCTGATTAGTCTAGCTTTATCTGTAATTTCCATGTCAAAGTTTAACATAGTGAATAAGCTCCAGGCCATTTTAATAACTTAGGTATTTGCACAACATATTTTTTTGCCAATTATTTCCTTTGCAGCTGGTTTTTAATGAACCGCTGCAAATTTTGACTCGTGAAATGTTGTAAAATACAATGGGGACACAAACAAGGTATTTAGTGCATGTTTCACTTAAAACACTGTTCAAAAATTAAAGTTGTGCAAATTCAACACTTTAAAGACCATATAATGAATAGTTTTATTAGTTAAAGTTTATAGTGTATTTGGGGGTTAGTGTCTGAGGGGGTGTGATTGTGTCAAGGGTCATTGGCATATGGAAGTAGAGCTTGTTTGAAGTCATAGTGGTTAGGGGTCAAGGTGTGTTAAGTTGTTACTAGTTAAGGGGCATGATGTGTTATGGGTGATTGTGTCTTGGGTCAAAGTGTTTTAAGGTGATTGTGTCAGGACTCATAGCATGTTAAGGGGGTGATTATGTCAATGGTCATAGGGGTTAGAGGTCATAATGTATTAAAGGGTTAATATGGTCAGGGTCATAGTGTGTTAGAGGTTATAACAATCAAGGGGTGTAGTGTGTTTGGGGCCATAGTGGTTATGGGTTCTATCATAGTAGGGGGTGCTTGTGTTCAAGGTCATAATGTAATAGTGGGTGATTGTGTCAAGGATCATTGGGGTTAACAATGATATTGTATTAAGGGATTAATGTGTTTGAGGTAATGGTGTGTTAAAATCTCATTGTGTTAAGAGGCATATGGAGTAGCGAGTATGATGTGTCCAAGGTCACAGTTGTTAGGGGTTGATTATAAAAAAGTGTGTTAAGGGGTCAAGGGTCATAGTGTGCTAGGGGGTAGTTGTGTTAAGGGTCACAAGGGTCAAGGGTTATTGTGTATTAGGGATTAATGTGTTCACGATTGGTTACGTTAAGGGTTATAAGGATTAGAGGGCATAATGTGTCCATGAGCATAGTGGTTAGGGGTTAAGGTGTGTTAAGTGGTTAGTGTGTTTGGGCTCATAGTGGTTAGGAGATAGTGTGTTCGTGGTCATAGTTTGTTAAGGAATAATCATGTCAAGGTTCATAGGGATTAGGGGATACACTGTGCTTAGGGTCATAGTGGTTAGGAGTCATAATGTGTTAGGGGTTGTTACCCCCCTAGTCTAGGGGCAACTAAGGAGATCATGTCTTGAGGTCCACAGGTAGCAGACATGGAGTGTCGAGAGTCAGATTGACCAACAAAACCGGCATGGTCCCTCCTATTCATGATTGCATCATCACTCATCACCAACAACAAAGCAACATACATTGCATCGGCTTTGTCCCAGAGGACAACATGTCTTGCTTCATGAGGTAACAAGTCTGGTGTCATGGTAAGTATCACTTTAATATTTGAAGCATTTGAGCATGTTGCAAAGAATCCTTTCTTGATTATGGAACATTTGCTTGAAAATTATACCTTTTGCCTAATTTCACCTTGGTGGTTGTCATTGTATCCTAGTAAGTTGGTCATCCTTGGTAAAAGGGTTCATACTAGGTAGTTCCTTGAAGGGTCATTGTACCATTCCCATTCATACTTACCACTTTCCACACTTGATCAAAAAATGGAAGGAATAATAAACAATTGTCTTATTTAGATGCTTAAAGTGGTTTAAAGAGTTCAGCTATTAATTAATCATGCTGTAAAAACAGAGATATGAACAACAACAAAAGAGACAAAGACAATAAGAGCTTGATAACGGAGTTCACCAATGAGTGGCTACGTCTCCGGCCCGCTTCCAAGTGAAGGACCTCTTTATTAATCCTCAAATGTTCAAGTTTTTTACAATGGCTCCTTGCTGTTACATAGCATGCTTTAGATCTGCTGTGCAAGACCTCCTTGCTCAGACGCATGTATGCTTCCTCAAACTCCTCTCACAAACATGGCAAAAAGGCCTCTCAAAACATGAGAAAAAGCCAAAATACATAAACTGCTCCTCAAATTCCCTGCATCCAAAAAGTTACCTACCCGCTTCAAAAAGCCTGGTTCTTGTAGTTTTCAAGGCTCAAATGAGGAATCCCAACTTCCCTCAAGATTTGGCCTATTTCTGGGATCAAATCCCCCTTCAAATGGCCTAAAATCCTCAAAAAATCCACTTTCTGGGCATAATATCAGTAAAAAATCACCTTTGTATAGTTAAAAACCCGTTTTTATACAAAAATACATAGTAAGCCCCCTTAGGTTGACGTGTGCCCCTTTTATAAGGTCACATGAGCTTCATATGGCTAAGCGCTAGCCCAAAGGGCTAAGCGCTGGCCCATACTCTGCGCTAGCTCCTGGTCGTGGGGCACATTTCATGTGACCGATGGTTATAGATATACCCCCGTGCGCTTTCATGGGGATAAGCCCCGAACTATATGGTGGAGGGTGCCATAGTTGCGTGTTGGTGGTTTTAATGTGCCCATGCCCTCGATTTTATGTGTGTCACGCGACCACGGGCTGGGGCTTAGCCCCAACCCCCTCCCTTTTGCGCCCTACCATACTTTACAACATAAATATTTTAAAATTCATTTCATATAACAAGCAATACATATGGTGCATTGGTGTTTGGGCTATTTCTTAAGGCTTGGGCTTGGTGGGTGGTCGTGGGTTCAAAACCCATGGACCCCCAAATAAATTTTTGAAATTTGCCACTTAGACTCTGATTAGGTGCCACGTGGTTGCCCATGCCTGGGCCACATGGCACCACCACATTTACTCGAACTTTGCCATGTGTCCAACTGTGATTGGATCTACCATCCACATCTGCCCAATCAACTGCTGCCACTTGTCACACTGCCATTGGTCCAAGTTTGCATCATGAGGTGTCGTTGGTGATGTCATGCTATCATCATGCTGACGTCAACATTGACTTTTTTGCCAGTCCTTTGACTTTTTAGCTGTTTGAGAAAACGATCAGAGTGTGATAACTCTCGCATACAACGTTCGTTTGATAAAGTAAATATACTGTCGGAATCAACGCGACGAGACGGTCGCAATGGAATTGGTTTCATCCGATTCTGAGAACTTTGATTTTTGAGCATTTTCTGAGCCTGGGGAGCCTCCTGGATCAACACTTCTTCCCCTTCGTTTCATCATCTTTTGGGTTTCCGGGTTCATTGACCCCAAGAAGGGATTGTACCTCATTTCATGGGAAGAAGGGGCTAAAGGCCCAGAGGTGTTGTAGCTATCCTTCCAGATGCTCACCCTAAGGTCCTGAGAGATAAAATCAAGGACCTACAACATATAATTAATCAATGTCCCACTTGTTGGGGAAATGCATTTTGCGGTGTCTCTTACTTTCCATTGCATATGACATTTTGTGTATTTCTAACTTCAAGTGGCATTGCAGTAATTTTTACTTTTCATTGCACATAGTACTCAATGTTTCGAACCATAATGAATTAATGGCAATAAAAGGGCTTGGAAAAATGTTGCATCGCGGATGAAGGGAAACACACCCTCCATAAAGGCACACATAAATGCGACAATACAAACCATTGTATGTGAAGAACCCCATGCCTAGAAGTCTTGCCCCAATCCTCCTCATACCCATTGCATGGCTTATATTAGGTCTTCTTGCGAAACATCCCTTGACTTGGGGATTGACTTACCCAATAGGGCACCCAGACACCCCTCCCATACCTAAATTTGGCAAAGTTTATAAGGTCTTTGAGCATTTGTTTAATTTGAAAAGGGGGGATTTGATGCACATGTTTGGGCGGTTCTTGTATTAGATTTGGCTTACCTGGCATGATTCATATGACTCGTGGACCCTTGGAGGGCATACTTGTTTGTCTGTACAGGACCTTGCTAGATGAAAGCCATTCATGAAGGAACTACACCACTTAGGCCTTCATAGGGGCTTGGAAAGCCCATGAGATAGATGCTAGACCCCACGTCTGGGGGCACCATTGATGATGAGCATTGCACATGGAAGATGAAGGGCGTTTCCTTTGGAGGCGTCCTGACACTGCTAGAGGATGACGTTGCACCCCTTCCACTTGAACGTTTTCCTTTGGAGGCCTAGACGTCACCTTTCAAGCCCTTGACGTCACCTAGGGGTTAGGGTTTGATGGTTCACATAATGATTTGATGGGAGGAGGCACATATCATGGACATTGGCACATGAGAGGGTGAGACTTGGTCTTTGAAGGCCCAACAACATCCATCTTGGAGCTTGACATCACCTCCTCTAGCCCAATGTCACCCTCTCAAGGCATGATGTCATCCTTCTAGGGTTTCATTTGATGTAAATTTTATATTTTGAATTTATGTAAAGGCAATTTAAGGGTTCTGCCCCTCTTGAAGAAACATGACTTTTCATTTGAGTCTCTTGGATGCCTAGGGGTTTCCATATAAATATGGTTAGCCAAGATTCATTTTTATCATCACATTCTTCTCACACATGTGAGAGACTACTGAAATTTTCGCTATTTAGGGGTTATTGGCTCTTTTACCTTGTGCACTATCTCTTGGAGGTCAAGTGTGGATACTTCTTTGCTGATTTTTGGATGGTATTGTTGCAATTATGGTTTATTCTTGTCATATCTTGGTGAAGTAAGTACATTTATGCAATTTCATTTCATGCTATTGAATGTTTTGTGGTGATTTTTACTTGTTCATATTGAAGATTTTGCTTGGAAAAACCCTAAGAAAGGAGCATAAGTGCTTCCTCCTTTGACAAGGTTAATTTCATCCATAAATTTCTGTAATAAATCCTACCTAGGATTAGACTCCTAAAGCTCGAAAGTGTTGGGAGTTTAATTCTAGATTCTTGATTGTGACCTAGTTGAAGTACCTAAGAAGGGAGAAAAGGTTGTTAAAGCCCAAATGTGGTTGCACTCTAGCAATTCTTCTCCTCAAGGTTTGAACCTTAAGGCCCTAATGTGCTAGCACCTTAGAGTTCAAGGCCTACCACTTAGCCTTTGCTAGTTTCATCTCCAAAATATATTGCATTGTTGTTATCAAGATTCCATAGCCTTAAGGCACTAATCGTTAAAAATCTCTTGTGGTGAAAGTGATAAAAAAACTATTTATTTTGAAACTCTCAAGCTATCTACTAACTTAACTAACACTAACTTAAGCTAATTTGATTGCAAACTTGTTGTTGAAAAAGTTTTCTACAACCATCTAAATACTTTCTTATTTGTTGCATACATTGATCTAAATGTTGGGTATGTGTTATATTCTTTGCATGTGTGTGTGTGGGCGTGTCAGATATGACAATTGCGTCTGACGATCCCTCGTAGTAGTGCTTTGTTTGTGCCATGTGCGCCGGGCGCTTTCCTAGGGGGGTCCCAGGGGGGGTAGGTATGGCCCCCCCTGGTTACGCATAGCGTTCGGGGCAGTGCCCCAAACTTTTTATTTGGGCAGTTTTTGCTATTTTTAGCGATTTACTAAAAATAATCTTGGTTTTAGGGATTAGGGTTTTGGTATCTACGGAATACCTAAAAACATTGTTTATATTGTATAGTGAATGGTAAAATTCAATATAATGAATATAAGAAAGGTTTTCCTGGTTGAGGGTTTCCGGTATAAAATCTCTGTGTACTCTGTGTATGAGCCATTGATTAAAATTTTGTTTTTCTTAAGAATTTATATGCCTTGCTTTACTTCACAGGTTTAAAACTTACATGTGGTATCATAGCTCGTTTTTGGCTTCAGAGGGACGCCTTTGTTGTTGAGGGTTTGGCCCGACCTTGATAGATCAAGTTTATCTTGGGTCTGTGATAAACCTGGGTTTAGTGGGAGCTTTTGCAGTGGAGATTTGAGTATATAAAGAAGAATGGTGAGCTCATCTAGAATCGAGATAGAGAATTTCAACGGTAAAAACTTTGAGTTATGGAAGCTCAAGATGGAGGACCTTCTTGTAGACAAAGAACAATGGATCGCTGTGGATCCTGGTACACAGCCTACTAGTACATCGTCTACTAGCACACAGACTACTGGTACACAACCTACTAGTACACAAACTACTAGTACACCAGCTATTGGTATGTCGAAGGAAGATTGAGATAAGTTGGACATAAGAGCAAGGAGTACTATTCGACTCTGCCTGGCAGATTCGGTGTTGTTGAATGTATTAGGAGAATCTACAACCAAGGAACTATGGGATAAGTTGGGGAATTTGTATCAATCAAAGTCCCTGGTAAACAAGCTGTTTCTTCGAAAGAAGCTGTATCATCTTAGGATGGAAGATGGAGATTCTGTGAGAGAACATCTAAATGCCTTTAATACTCTGGTAACTCAACTTGGCTCTGTTAATATTACGATTGCAAAAGAAGATAAGTGTATTACTTTGTTATGTTC
This sequence comes from Picea mariana, assembly GCA_032191745.1. NCBI lineage: Eukaryota > Viridiplantae > Streptophyta > Pinopsida > Pinales > Pinaceae > Picea > Picea mariana. Next base: position 76,427 of record JASDQU010014236.1, on the reverse strand, counting down.
TTTGCCAGACTCTT
>JASDQU010014236.1:50623-76363 GCA_032191745.1 Picea mariana | reverse complement strand
CTGTTAATATTACGATTGCAAAAGAAGATAAGTGTATTACTTTGTTATGTTCTTTGCCAGACTCTTGGGATAATCTGGTTGTAGCAATAGGTAGTACCACTCAATCTACATTGAAGTATGAGGATGTAGTTGCATCCTTGTTATCTGAAGAGATGAGGCGAAAAAGCATGGATGGAAACATCACAGATGCTTTATTTGTAAGAGGGCGTACCCAAGACAGGGACCCCAGTAAGCCTTCGGGGTGGAGATCTAAATCTACAGGTAGATCTAAGTCTCTAGGAAAATCTTTGAGGAAATGTTGGAAGTGTGGTAAAACATGGCATTATAAGAAAAATTGCAAGTCTAAGAAGGTTGAAAAACCAAAGGGATCTGATAATACCTCTTCCACAGAGGCGAAAACCTCCACTGAAGAATGAGGTGATGTTTACCTAGCATCTACAAGTACACATGCAAACCGCGATGTATGGTTAATCGACTTAGGTGCATCATACCATATGACTCCTCACAGGGAGTGGTTCTCTGAATATGAAAAATATGATGGTGGTGATGTATTCCTAGGAGATGACTCGACAACAAAAATCTTGGGACGTGGAAGGGTTAAGTTGCTGCTAAAAGATGGAAGGATTAGAACACTCCCTGGGGTTCTGCACATTCCAAAACTTGCCAGGAACCTAATATCTGTAAGCAAGTTGGATGATGCAGGAGTGGATACTGTATTTGGAAAGAACACTTGCAAGATGGTACGAGGGGCAATGGTGTTGATGAGGGGAGTTTGGTGTGGAACTCTGTACAAGTTGTTGGGAAGCACTTATACTAATGGGTGTAACAATTTTGTTGTCCTTGAGCAGACAAATAAAGAAGACAAGACCAATATCGCCCCTGAAAAGAAGACCATGTTGTGGCATCAAAGACTGGGGCATATTGGAGAAAAGGGCCTTCGAACACTACACGGTAAAATGCATGGTTGAAGGTATGTCTAATTGCACTTTGGATTTTGATTTCTGTGAACATTGCATATATGGTAAACAGAATCGAGTAAGATTCCCATCTGGTGCTACAAGAGCAAAGGGGATCTTAGAGTTGATACACAGTGATATGTTTGGACCTATTCCTGTTCCATCCCTAGGTAAATTGGTGTATTATGTTTCATTCGTAGATGATTTTTCAAGGAACACGTGGATTTATTTTCTTAGAAAAAAATTTGAGGTATTTGATAAATTTAAAGAGTTTAAGGCTCTGGTAGAAAATTAGACAGAGAAGAAAATAAAGGTATTGAGAACAGATAATGGTGGAGAATTCTGTAGAAATGAATTTGAAGAATTCTGTAAGAAGTGTGGTATAGCAAGGCAGAAGACTACTCCATACACTCCTCAACAGAATGGAGTTGCAGAAAGGATGAACAAGACACTGATGGAAAAAGCAAGGAGCATGCTCAGCGGTGCTGGGTTAGGACAGGAATTCTGGGCAGAGGCAGTGGGTACAACATGTTACCTAGTCAATTGATCACCTTCATCAACGTTGGATGATAAAACTCCACACGAGGTATGGTCTGCAAAGAAACCCTCTCTTCAACATCTTAGAGTGTTTGGTTGTGATGCTTATGTACATGTTCCAAAGGAAAATAGGAGTAATCTGGATAAAAAGGTTGAAAAGTGTATATTTATTGGTTATAAAGATGGTGTGAAAGGTTATAAGCTTTGGAACCCAGAAACTAAGAAGACTGTTTACAGTCGAGATGTTGTTTTTAGAGGGGTAAAAGATGTTTCCAAACAGGAATTCCTACCAACGCAAGACGAACCTGAGAAAATAGAGCTTGAGTTGGATGATGCAAAATTTGAATCATCTGAAGAAGAGGAAGCAGAAGCAGAAGAAGAAGAAGAAGAACCTCACACCCCAATATTGAGGAGATCAGTGAGAGATAAAAGGCAACCAGAAAGGTGTAGTCCACCTGATTTCTGTTCAAATTTTTCTTTATCTATTACTGATGATGATCCCAGAACTGTCAGGGAAGCAGTGAATTCAGAGGATAGTAAACTCTGGAAGAAGGCCATGGTTGAAGAAATGGATGCCTTGGATAAGAATGAGGCATGGGATATAGTTGAGTTGCCAGCTGGAAGAAAATCGGTTGGTAGCAAATGGTTGTTCAAGAAGAAGTTTAATGCACAAGGTAAAGTGGAGAAATACAAAGCTCGGTTAGTAGCAAAAGGTTATTCCCAGGTAGAGGGAATTGACTTTGGAGAGATTTTTTCTCCTGTTGCTAAGTTAACTTCTATTAGATTTCTTTCATCTATTGCTGCTGCTTTTGATCTTGAAGTGGAACAAATGGATGTGAAGACATCATTCTTACATGGGGATCTGGAAAAAGAAATCTACATGAAGCAGCCAGAAAGATTTGTAGTGAAGGGAAAGAAAGAGCTGGTCTGTAGGCTAAAGAAGTCACTATATGGTCTGAAGCAATCACCTAGGATGTGGTACCAAAAGTTTGACACATACATCCTTGGATTGGGATTTGTAAGAAGCAAGGCTGATCACTATGTATATTCCAAGAAGGTTGGTAATCACTTCATTTATGTAGTGTTGTATGTTGATGACATGTTGGTAGGAAATAACATAGATGTTATTAAGGAAGTGAAATCATAGCTATCCTCCAAATTTGACATGAAGGATCTCGGTGCTGCTAACTTCATTATGGGAATGGAGATTAAAAGAGATCGTGCAAACAAGAAACTCTGGTTGAATCATAGAAAATATGTTGAGATAATATTGCAGAGGTTTAATATGCATGGAAGTAAACTGATCAAGGTTCCTATTCCAATAGGTGTAAAGTTATCTGCGGTTCAGTGTCCCAAGACATAGGAAGAAGAAGAGTACATGTCCCATGTTCCGTATGCCAGTGCAGTTGGTAGTTTGATGTATGCAATGGTCTGTACTAGACTAGACATTGCACATGCAATGGGAGTTTTGAGTAGGTATATGTCAAAACCAGGGAAGGAGCATTGGACAACAGTAAAGAGGGTCTTCAGGTATCTGCGTGGCACTACCAGTTATGGATTGTGCTACCAAGGAAGACCAGGATTGGACAGAGCGCTGGACATACATGGCTTTGTTGATGCAAACTGAGTTGGGGTTCTGGATAGTAGAAGATCTACAAGTGGGTATGTGTTTAACTTATTTGGAGGAGCAATCAGTTGGATGAGCAAAAGACAGGCTGTAGTGACACTCTCAACTACAGAAGCTAAATACATGGCAACCACTCATGCAAACAAGGAAGCAGTATGGTTACAAAGATTGTGTTCAGGTATTGGGTTGGTACAACAAGCGGTGAGATTAGATTGTGACAGTCAGAGTGCAATCTTCTTGGCAAAGAACCCAGCTTATCATTCGAAGACAAAGCATATTGATGTACAGTATCACTTTGTGAGAGACATGGTTGAGGAAAAGAAGGTGTTGTTGGAAAAGGTTGACACTTTGAAGAATGTTGCAGATTCATTGACAAAGTCTGTGAGCATAGAAAAGTTCTCCTGGTGTAGAGTAACAATGGGCATTACTGCCCTGGATTGTTGACTATATAATCCCCTGGACCCCTGGATGCAAAGAAAACAACAAGTGGGAGAATGTTGGGTATGTGTTATATTCTTTGCATGTGTGTGTATGGGCACGTCAGATATGACAATTGCGTCTGACGATCCCTCGTAGTAGTGCTCTGCCTGTGCCATGTGCGTTGGACGCTTTCCTAGGGGGGTCCCAGGGGGGGGGGCAGGTATGCCCCCCCTGGTTACGTGCAATGTTCGACACCGGGCGTAGCCCGGGGCAGCGCTCCAATTTTTTTTTTTGGGCGGTTTTTGCTATTTTTAGCGGTTTTCTAAAAATAATCCCGGTTTTAGGGATTAGGGTTTTGGTATCTACGGAATACCTAAAAACATTGTATATATTGTATAGTGAATGGTGAAATTCGATATAACGAATATAAGAAAGGTTTTCCCGGTTGAGGGTTTGTGGTATAAAATCTCTGTGTACTCTGTGTATGAGCCATTCATTAAAATTCTGTTTTGCTTAAGAATCTATATGCATTGCTTTACTTCACAGGTTTAAAACTTACCCTAAATGTGGCCTAAACTTGCCAAAATTGCATATAACAATTGGGTATTAATCTACTAAGTTTATACTAAATTTTTATTGTCAATTGTTGCATTAATGAGGCATATTTATTGTTGTGTTACAAATTTGTACTTGTTATAAAATGTCGTATTGCTGCAATTTTGTACCAACTATAACAATTTATCATTGTCTAGTGTCTTATGAGGTTCTGATTGCATGTTGATACTTGGAAATCAATCATATATATGCTATAAGTGTTCTTGTTCCAGGCAGGTACCCAAACAACTCCATACCTCATCTATTTCACAGACTTAGACTTATCATTAGGTGATCAAGAGAGGGGGCGATACACTTAGTTAATAAACTTGCTACTTTGATCCCTTGAGGTCACTGAGGAAGCCTTCCTTGTGGTGGACCTCCTCTGTCACTAAAACGAGGGGATTTCTTACTAAGGTGACAGTGGTAGGATTTCCTATAGTTACGCAGTATTTGGAATCTTGTGTTGGGCTTTCAACAACGACAAATACTGCGATAACATGAGTCATAGTGGTTTAGGGGTTATAGTGTATTAGGGGGTTAGTTTGTTTGGGGGCATATTTTGTTAGGGGGTGATTGCATTAGGGATTATAGGGGTTAAGATTCATAGTGTATTAGGGGGTTAGTGTGTTTGGGGTCATAGTGTGTTAGGGAGTGATTATGTGAGGGGTCATGTTGATTAGGGAGTATAGTGTGTTCGAGGTCATAATGGTTACGGGACAAGGTGAGTTAAGTGGTTAGTGTGTTAGGTGTCATAATGCATATGGCGTAATAATGGGATAATTGGGATTGTGTTAGGGATAATAGGGGTTAAGGGTCATAATGTATTATGGGGTTAATATCACTTGGGGTCATAGTGTGCCAAGGGATATTGTGCCACTTGTCATAGGGATTATGGGTTATAATGCATCCAAGGTCATAATGGTTAGGGGTTATAGTGTATTAGGGTGTTCATGTGTTTGAGGTCACAATGTGTTAAGGGGTGACTGTGTTAGTAGATAAAATATGTTAGGGGGTGATTATGTCAGGAGTCATAGCTTGTTAAGAGTTTATTATGTCAAGGGTCATAAGGGTAGTGATTATGACTGGAAATTTTCCTTGTAGTTATATTTTTGTTGCAAATAATATTTCATTCTGCAAATGATTTACAAAAGAAAGAAAAACAAAAGAAAAGAAAGAAAAGAAAGAAAAAAGAAAAGAAGAAAAAAGAAAAGAAAGAAAAAAAATAAAAATAGAAAAAAAATAAAGGAGGGTATGAAAAGAAAAATGATAAAACCCCATGCAATAAGAATGACTTGATTCATACAGTCTAATCATGGTCAAGTTCTTTGAATTTATGCAGATAGGTTAGTGAATAAACTTGGCTAAACAGTTTAATTTTAGCCAAAGATAGATAGGTTAGTGAATAAATTTGATCAAGCAGTTTAAACTTGATCAAATGTCCTAGGTTAGAGTAATGCTTTAGCCCAACAGTCTAAGCTGGGTTAATGTTGTTAGGTGATTAGAGTAGGACATAGGTTAGTATGCTTTCATTTCAATAAATGGATGAAAAGTTGGTTAAATTCTATGAATTGAGTTAAAAATGTTGTATTCTAACCCCTTGGTGACAAAATGAAAAAGGGGAGCAGTGCAAAAAACCCAAAAAAGTCTGCAGAACTCAACATTTTTGAGAAGTATAACTTAATCAAGAATAAAAATGAGATGTTGACTAATAGTACCTATGCTCAATTCTGGAAGCAAACATCTACAACCCAGCATAGGTTTCTCTCTTCTTTTGACACAAAAAAAGGGAGGATGCACATGGCATACTTGCAGGCACAGGTACATCAACCCAAAACAATTTCTGATTACAAAAGGTCAACATTTGAGTTTGACAATAAAGATGTGCATTCGGCTGATCAGATGGATCTGCACAGATAGACGGGAGAAACGATTTTCTCCACCTTGGCCAATACCTCCACGACTACTGCAAAGTTACAGGTCTCCCTAAATAATGTCCAGACTCAGCTGAAGCTGGAGAAAGTGTTTTCTTGGAAAAAGACAACAAGTTAAAATCTCTGGAGGAACTGGTAGTCAAAATTGGATATGATCCATCCAATGTCAAAACAACATAGGAGCTCCTCAAGAAGAAGAACACTGACATAGCCTCCCTAAGGAAATAACTGAAAATCTCTGCTACAGAAGACCCACATGCGAAGGAAATAGCCGAGACTGAAGGCCAAAGGAGGAAATGTTGAAATTAATCATGGAGCAGAATGTGTAGATCAAAGAGATGGAAGCCGAGCTGGATAAGCTAGTCAAAGAAAAAGAGCAAAATGTGCCAATGGCAATCATCCCATTGAATGCAGTTCTCATCAAAGGTATCAATACAACAACAACAACCACCACAGGGGAAATTCCAGTAGAAACCTCAATAACAACCACAGATGTATCAGAAAAATTGACAAAATCCATGGAGGATGTTAGCACTCTGTAATTTGCCTAAGGCCGCTGAGGCAAACACAGAGGTAACCTCGAACCGCTTCGAGTCTTGGATCTATCCCTCCAAGACTCAGAGAGGGATCTCTCTTTCAAATTTAACTTTGTTTGTAATGGATGTTAGGCTAGCTATAAGGTACAGGGTTTTGATTTTGGTTTTTAAATGGTCAGTTTGGGACAACAAGGAGGGCCATTGGGCAAATGGGGTCTGCGTTTTAGACTAGGTGATTCAATCTCAGATATGGACAGAGCTCTTTCACAAGGAAAGGTAGCAGCAATAATGGATCGTATTGAGTTTAGATGGGGTTAATTTGAGGAAAAATAGGTGAGGAAAAAGACAGGCAAAGGAGCACTTAAGAATCCCTAAGCTAGCCTTTTGCAGAAAACATAAAGATCATCAAAAGCCGAGAGGCAAAGTATACGCTGATAAATTCTACCCCTATAACTTTCCTTCTGATAATAAGAAAAAGAAAACGAGCATCATGACCACAGGGARAAACATTAAAYAGARGAAGAAYACCACCAYTATCACTACACAAGAATCCTGTCAAAGAAATATGTCTATTGCTGATCTGTCATAAAAATTACAGAGAAATATTCACTGATATCATTAAAGGATTACAGAGAAATTCTCTGGCTAAACACAGCCTATGCTCCAGCAAAGAAAATGAAAATTACAGCTCTGGACCTCTCACACAGGTCGAGCCTCTCCTATCAGCCCAGTTGAACCCTCATTAAGTTTTTTACATCACTATATATAACAAAAAATTCCCCCAGCCTTCAAAGATTCGGGCTCATGACTCAACACTCTAAAAATAGAAAATTGTTACAACCAAATAATGACATCTGTAGAGTCTATCTACAGCAAACCCAACAGTAAACTGAATGAAAACTAACTTTGGTGACTGTTTTCTTTGACATCTGGCACATGGAGGAGGTTTAATGATTTGCTGGTGAATGGAGGTTAACAACATCTCATAAACAACAATCGAATGACTGAGTTGGTTAGAGGTATGCCAGTTGGAGAATGGGTGATCTACTCTCTGCCATGTATTCCCTGATCTTTCTCAACGATTTCCTCAAAGATAGGGATATTCTGCTGCCCTGTTTAACTGCTCTGCCACCTGTGCTCTAACTGCCAGGGGTTCCCAGTTTAGAGTGTTCGATTCTGTCCCAAATAATCTCCTTCTTGTATTTTCTTATCATTAAATCAGCCTCCTTCGACATCATTAAACTAGCACTCATTTGGATCTCGTTTTCAAGCGCCTTCTTTTCCTCATACGACTTGCTAATAATTTTTCCACCGATTGCTCTATATGCTTGTCCCTTTGAGCAATGTTGCCCTGTAGTAATGCGATCAGGTTCAAAATTAGCTATTCTGGCTCCCGTGCTTGGCATAACTGTCATCCATTCTTGGCTTTTTGATTTCCTCTGTGCAACATTTTCCTTGTTAACTTCGGACTCAAAATTGTTTATCCATCTCCTTTAGTCATTCCCACAAATGCCTCCCCTGAATGTAAATCCTTTTGGCTTTGAAAAGCGTTATTCTGCTTGTTGAAAATTATAAAAGCAATTGCAATCCCTTTGTTGTGAATGCTGCAGGCTTGTGCTATATCTTCGATCAAGGATCTGGGGCCATCTTTTGAGAATCTGCCACAATAAACATGCAAACGAGAAATGGTAGAGGCCTCATTTTTAATAGATTACTGTGCCTATGCTGAAAGCTCTACTTATCTCCTGGCGAGTAAGGTTAATGCTTTCTCCACATGCTTTAATTGAAACAAACAGAAACTTTGCCATGTTCAGATAGCCCCCAAATAGCAGCTTTATAGCAAACTGTACAAGCCTGAGTTTGAAATATCTCCTTGCAATTTGTAACTATTCATGAGTCTTTTGGGAACCCAAAGTTTACAACATTGACTCATGCAACTCAAAATGCTACAAAGCTGTGCACATTCAACTGTCTGTGAAATGATGCTAGTGAAATTTTATTGAGAATTTAGTTATGAATAATGTAAATTTCAATATCACAACAATGCTCAAAGTCCAAGAGCATGCAACACAATGCCATTTTGGGCATGCATGCGATTTTCTGCCTGAGGGAAAACAACCGAATTGGGAGCCTCTATAACACCATCAGTGACTTCAATCCCTCTTTCAACAGGAAGACAGTGCATGAATAATGCTTTGGGGCTTGCCAATGCCATCAAAGATTCATTAACCTGGAAGCCTTTAAAGCGTTCAATACGATAAGAAGCTTGATCCTTCTGGCCCATACTCGCCCCTACATCTGTATATACAATACTTGCCCCCCTTACAGCTTCTGCAGGATCATTTGTTATTTCAATTTTACTAATCCCTGCGTTCCTTACCTTCGCCACAGTTGCACGATCAGGTTCAAATCCCTTGGGGTAAGTACAAACAAAGTGAAATGGAACCACAACAGCCCGTAAAAACCATGAGTGTACAATGTTATTTCCATCTCCAACATAAACAACTTTAACCCCTTCCAGTCCACCAAGATGTTCAATAATAGTAAGGGCATCAGCCACGATTTGACAAGGATAGTTATAGTCAGGCAAGCCATTGATAATAGGTACGCTGCCATACTTCGCTAAATCAAGGATCTCCTTACGAGAAAAAACACAGGCCATAATGCGGTCATTATAACTTGACAGTACACGAGCAACATCACGAGTCTCTTCTTGTTTTCCCATCTGGATATCATCTGGGCCCAAGTATATGGCACGTCCACACAAGAGGAAAAATCTTGTTTCAAATGAGACTCTCGTTCTCATCGATGGTTTAGCAAAAATCATGGCCATTGACTTCCCCCTGAGTTTGTAGGAGGTCTCAAGGTCCTTTTCGAATAATATGAGGTGGTTCTGTCCATTTGCTGTGACCATCGTTTCAACCTTACATGCTACTGCTCTTCGTGGGTGCATGCGGCCTGAGCAACCACAACAATATCACATTGTTTTAGACACCTGTACATTTACCTTGGGGACGATCTCTATTACATATGGCGCATCAAAATTGTATCTGCACATAGTTACTGTCGTTGCTTAGCCCAATACCCTGACACCTAGACCTGGCAGCTCCTCTGCATAAGACACCTTGCAACTGATTCGAACACTTGGCAGGGTTTTAAAACTGCGCTTTATGTATTTTGTTGGCTCTCTGTGGGAAATATTCCACATTCACATGAAGAATGGATTTTAAAACCTTTACATATTGGCGTGTTTGCTATGTGGATTCGACGAAGTGAGCCTGAGCCCGAGCCCGAGCCCGAGCCTTGGGCGTTGGGGTTTGGTGTTTGTGCTGCACGCGCTTGTGTGTTGAATGTGTGGAGATTGGCCCTCGACCAATATAAAATTTTGGAAAATACTTCTTTAACTTTTTGCATAAAACCCTGTATGAAGGTCGAGGGGCAAATTTTGCCAAATTCACCAACTTTTGGCGAACAAACCAACTTTGTCTCTGCCCACCAGCATTAAACTTTTACCATTTCGAACCAATCCACTATTCTTTTTGCTAGACAATACACCAAAACTCACTTTGAAGCTTGCGCGCAGGTACTCGTCTTAGGCTTGGTTAGTGTCGTGCGCTTTTCGTCGCCTTCGCCAAGCGTCATGAGAAAACACATAGTGCCTGAGATAAACACATATTAGTCAGAAAACTGATCCCCTATTATATAGGGTTCTAACATAGGACATGTCTCTGCAAGGATAGGAAATCAAAAGACTGCAGGATAAGATAAAAAACCTTCAACATCTGAAGTCCACCTTTCAGTCAAGTTACAACATTGAGATGCACACGTCTCAGAGGCTCAAGCAAGAACTGCAGAAGCTGCAGAAGGAGATAGTCATGGCTAAGACACTGTTAGAAGCCAAGGAGAATATTTGGATCGACATCTGCATATCCATGACAGAGATTTGGCCACTCGTACAGATTATGTTTGAGCAGCATGAACTAGTGCAGAGAAGCAGATAAACCATTGACAAAATAAAAGGAGAATTGGGAGAAAGTCCTACAGAGGAAAATGAGATCATCGGGTTCTTGAATTCTAAGACAAGAGAGGAACTACAGGCCTTGGAGATTGAGGATAGGACATAAACTATCCTTGAGTTCAAGAAAGTTTTGACCAAAAGAGGATTAATGCTGCAACTTGAGGAAAGATCCCAAGCAATGGACATGAGAGTACAGAGGTTCTTCAACAAGATAGACTCATTGCATAAGAAAGGGCTCCGAAATTTATTTTTCATCAATGACAAATGAATTACCCTCTCAGACTACAAACAAAAGATCCTCACAGTGGAGACTCTGCAATTGGACCTCAACATCCAACACGAGATCAAGTACATCTTCATCAACAAGCCCACCTTCACCAAATACACAGAGATGGATGAAGTTTACCGAAGGTTACTCAAAGTTACCATTCCTAGTCAAAAGAGATGGGACGACCTATGTGCTTTGATTGAGTAAGAGATGATGTGTACAATCTGAGTCAGTAGGTGGAACAATCATAGTCAAGTCAAAGATGAATCACCAACCAACTTCCTCAGAATCAACACTAAGGATTCGAGAGGATCATTCAACATTCCTACTTTTTTGTAAATGTAATCTAGGTAGTTATATTTTATCTCCACCATATCTTGATCATTAATGACAGGATCAACGTAATTTTTCTATAACTACTTCAGACTTCGAAGTATTGAGGGTTGATCTTTATGCCCAAGCAAGTTGTAATATGTAATCTTTTTGAAGAGATCTACTAGTAATAAAAAGGACGATTCATAGGATTCCTGCGTGTTGATGTTGGTGATGTTTACTTCTCTTTGTTAAATGTTTAACTTACTTCGTTATCATTCTGTTTTCTTTCTCTGATCATTTAAAAGAAGTTTAAGTGCAAAATTTATCTCGAATACTCTGTTTCTGACTTTTAAAGATCTGAATGTTTTTCTTCTGATGTTGTGATAAAGAAATTCTTAAATGCTTCTTTATTGTGATTGATTATCTCACTTGTTTCTGCCTTTCATCACTTTAATTTTAAAAGGATCCAACATTTGCATTATCCCGCCCTGTGACGAAACCTAATAAAATCTGTTCTTTGATCTCAACCCTTAACAAAAACCCCATAGCCCAATGGATGCGTAAGCAATATTTCAGCCATCTCTATAAAACAAAACACACTTATATTAATTTAACTAGCCTAATATCTAAAACCCGAACATATCTAAATCTCACAGAGAGATCCCTCTCTGAAACTAGCAGGGCTGGATCCCAGTTTCGAAGTGGTTGGGTAAGTTACCTCTGCTAAATTTCTCTTACCTCCTAACAACCTCTGGGAATTACAGAGTGCTAACATAGTGGCGATCGTACTGGGGAACCGAACAAACTTTCCATCTTACGATTTCTTTTACCTAGATAAAGAAAACTTTATTTCTGAACAAATCATAAAATCTAACTTAGAAAGAGATAATGTTCAGAGGTTGTTGAAGTTTGTATATATTAGTTTAGATTTCTTAAAATTTAAAATTCTGGCTCCTAAAAGAGTTTACACTAGATCTCACCCTAATCCAGAACCTGCAACAACAGTAGACGATCCAGAAAAGTTACTCAGAAAGAGAAACGCTGTAGAAGGTTCTGGGAGTCACCGTCCTCTTTATAGGTCCACTTCTCTCCCAGAGAAGCTTGTTGCCATCCATGATCTTGAGTTTGACATATCCTTTGAACAAAGCCTTTTTAGAACCAAATATGACATCTTTGTAAGTGAAACATTCTTAGATCAAACCATCCTGCAACCCAGGACCCCTGAAATACTTTCTCCCAGAGAAGACTTTGATCAACGGTTTCTTCAAGAGTTCTACAAGTTAGAATATCTAGTAGCAAATCTTGATCAATCTTTGTACAAAGTCCACTTCCAACAGTCTGTTGAACTTTCTGCCCTGACTGTTGCTACAACTTCTATCAAGCCTCAAGTAGCTCACTCCATCCCTCTCAGCCCTACATCTTCTATGTCTTTTGTCACTTCTCCTCTAATCACGCAAGTTGTTGTTCAACCTCCTCCACCAATAATGGCAGCAAAATATGCTCCCTTGGTGTTGGACGCTCCCTTACATGTCATGCCCCAGGACTATCAAACTAGACTTCCTCAGTTTGATGGTACTGGACCTCTTAATGCACAACAACATGTTGATAAGATGAATGATTACTTTGATTTGCAGGAAGTCTATGAGGCAGACGTCCAGATGAGACTTTTTACACAGTGTTTAACTAGAGAAGTCAAAAAATGGTTCAACGCTTTACACCTTGCTACCATAGTTGACATTGCTGCTTTTCAACGAAGTTTTCTCGACAGATGGGAGGTAAAGAAAAACCCTCTCCATATTTTATTAGAATATGAGAATATCAAAAGGAACCAAGGGGAAATAATGCAGGATTACTGCATTCGTTTCAACAATCTTTACAACGCAATTCCAGCTGATATCAATCCTCCTAAAGGTTTGGCATTGATCAAATTCCCTGATGGATTTGATGCTGATATGTCATACCAACTAAGGGAAAGGAATTCTGTCACCCTGGAAGACATGCAAAAAAGTGTAGTGAGTGTGGAAGCAAATCTCTTAGCCAGAAGAGCCAGGCAGAGAACATAAAGAAGGGTTACAATCAAAGAAGAGCCTTCCACTTCCTCTTCAGATGCTAAACTAGATTCCATAGTCAGAACTATGGAGAGAATGATGGAAAGGCTAACCATCGCCGACATAAATCTACCTAGGGAAAATCAACCCGCTCCTCAGATTCGAAATCCAAACTTTAGAAGGAACCCTACCCAGATCAGGCAGAGAGACCCCAGAGACCAAAGGGAACAAAGAGGGCATGATCAGCAGATTCAACCTCCTCTTCAAGAAAACTATGTTGACGAAGAGGAAGAGGTAATAGAGGAGTTGGATGATCTTTACATAAACCTCATGGGGGTTAATGATAACGAGTCCATTTTTCTCAGTTAGGAAGAACAAAAACTGTTTCTACTTTCACAGACTGAGGTAAACGAGGAAGAGGAAGAAACAAAACAACATGCCTTTGAAAACGCTATAATGGAGGTCCACAGACAATACAACTTGAGAAGCAAGAAGACTAACGACAATCCAAAGAAGAAGGCTGTTGAGACTAAGAAAACTTCTGAAGCCAAGAAAACCTCAGATGTTGCCCCCAAGAAAGTCCCTGAGAAGAATAAGTCTGAAATTCCTGCAAAAAGAAATCCCGAAACTTCATCAAGAACCGCTCAAACGAAGGTTGCATCTACAAGTCAGTGAAGTACTTCTGCACAGAGGACCATGGTTGATAAACCAGAATTGCAGAGTCAAACCAGAACTTCAAACACTTTCAACCTGGAAAGTGAATTGGCTAAATTGAAAATTCCTATTCCCTTATCAGAAGTAATGAGCAAAAATGCTTACAGATCATAGGTGATCAAAGCATTAAGCATTGAACTGGAAATAGGTGCAAAAGCGGTAAATATTGAGCCAGTGGTACGTACAGACACTGTAAATGTTGCAGATGATCAACCAGAGCTGTTGTTCGGTCCTGAAGTCGATGGAAAAATTGACATTGGTTCTGTCCCTCATTTCTACATCAGTCTGAATATCCATGACAAGACACTACACAACGCTATGCTTGATTCAGGCACTTCTCACAATCTGATGCCCAAAGCTCTGATGGAAAATTTGGGGCTTGATATCACCAGACCCTACAAGGACTTGTACTCTTTTGACTCTAGCAAAGTCAAATGTATAGGGCTAATTAAATTTTGTGCATCACCCTGGTTCAAATCCCAACAAAAAACATGGTGATGGATATTGTGGTTGCAGACATTCCCTCGAAATATGGTATGTTGTTATCTATATCTTGGGGAGCTAAGTTGAAGGGCACTTTGCAATTAGATATGTCTTATGCTACTAGCCCGATATTTGGACAACACAAAATACTGTGCAGAGAGACTTTGATGAAGTATATGGTCAACAGTCAGGAAAAACCACACAACTACCCATTTTACTCGTTCCACTCTGATCTGGATTCATTCATATTGTACAATGATGGTGACTTGGATAATCAAATTACATAATTAGAAGACGATGCATCTAGCCTGAAGGAGAATCAAACAATCACTGAGGAAAATAAAACTGTAACAACAGAAGGTGATGAACCACCAACAGATTTATGGAGTATGGATTTTGATGGAGCTATGAGAAAAGAGGGAGCTGGAGCTGGTGTTTGCTTGCATAATCATTAATCCAGAAAGCCACTCTTACAAACTAAATTTCTAGTCCACCAACAACATAGCTGAGTATGAAGCTTTGATGCTCGGCTTGAAACTATTGAAGAAGGTTGGTGCCAAAAAGATTATGGTAAGAGGTGACTCTGAACTTGTCATTAAACAAATTAAAGGTGAGTATTCAACTAAACATCCTAGACTCAAAGCTTATAGGAATGTTTCTTTGGATTTTCTACAATGTTTCACTGAAGTTGACTTGCAGGTAATTCCCAGAGGATAGAACATACTAGCAGATGGATTGGCTATTTCAGCAGCCACATGCAAAATACCTTTCCATCCCAATCGCCAATACACAATAGAGGTGAAGTGTAGACCAACTGTCCCAGATAACATCAGGTACTGGCAGGTATTTGACAACGATGAACAAATTGAAGATTTCCTGCAGTGTAAGAATGATTTTGAATGTACAAATATAGATGTAGAGAGTGATGATGATAGTGTAAATAAGCCATACTTAGAAAAAGATAGTGCAAATAAAGTAGATTCTTATGAAATAAACGAAAAAGATGAAGACTCTGATGTTTTGCAACTGAAGAATAATGTTTTACCTAGAGGTTTAGTTCCTTCAGAAGAATTGTTTGACTTTAACGATGTTGCCAAAAAGCCAAAGATTGAAGCTAGTGGTAAAGAGGTCGAAGAATGTAACATAGGAATAGAGGAAAAACCCAAGATGATACATCTTTCCAAGTCTTTACATCTCGAGCAAAAACACAAATAGATTGAACTGTTTAAGGAATATGTAGATGTGTTTGCTTGGAGTTATGAGGATTTAAAATCTTATGACACAAGTATCATACAACATAAAATCCCAATAAAAGAAGAACATAAACCTTTTAGGCAGAAACTTAGGAGAATCAATCCGAAGTTACTTCTCCTAATAGAAAAAGAGATTAAAAAGATGTATGATACCAAAATTATAGTCCCCTTACGATTTTCAAAATGGGTTTCCAATCTGGTTCCTACCATAAAGAAAACTGGTGAAATCATGCTTTGCATTGATTTCAGAAACCTCAACAAGGTTTCCCTCAAAGACAACTACCCTTTGCCTAAAATGGACCACATCTTACAAAAGGTAGTTGGGGCCAATAGGATCTCCTTACTAGATGGTTTTTCAGGCTATAACCAATTCCTTGTCCACCTAAATGACCAGGAGAAAACAACTTTCACCACACCCTGGGGAACTTTCATGTATGTGAAAATGCCCTTTGGTTTGATGAATGCTAGCGCCACTTTCCAAAGAGCAATGGATATTACCTTTGTGGACGAGCTTGGTAGGTTTATAGTCATATATCTAGATGATGTTACTGTGTTCTCCAAATCAGATGAGGAACATTTACAACATCTCAGAGGAGTGTTTGAGAAGTGCAGAAAGTTTGGGATTTCATTGAATCCCAAGAAAACCCTTTTCGGTTTAGAAGAAGGCAAGTTGTTGGGGCATATAATCTCTAAATATGGAATTAAAATAGACCCCAGCAGAATAGAAGCTATCCATAAATTAGAACACCCTAGGAACATCAAAGAGTTGCAATCATTCATTGGTAAAATAATTTTTCTGAGAAGTTTCATACCCAATTTGGCAGAAGTCTTCAGGAACATCACAAATATGCTAAAAAAAGACACCAAAATAAGATGGAACACCGAATCTAAACAATCATTTGAGAAAGTAAAACATGCACTTACACAAGCCCCGGTCTTGATCAGTCCAGAATACACCAAAGACTTCTATTTATTCTCTTTTTCATCTGAACACACCATTGTAGCAGTACTATTGCAGAAAAACAATGAAGGGCATGAACAACCCATAGCTTTTTTCAGCAAGTCATTGAGAGATGTTGCACTGAACTATAATATAATGGAGAAACATGATTTTTCCCTGGTAAAGGCCATAAAATATTTTAGAGTTTACATTCTCCATTCTCATATTATTGCTTATGTTCCAAATGCAGTGGTGAAGGATATCCTGACTTAGGATAACCTAGATGGTAGGAGAGGGAAGTGGATTGCAATGATCCTTGAATATGACATATAAATTAAACCAACTAAACTAATCAAGGGTCAAGGTTTATCCAAACTGATGGTTGAAACAAATCTTCATGATTTAGACATAAATTTCTTAGTTGCAGTTGATGAACATGAAGAGAAAACGACTTCACATATCAAAGAGGCATTCTCGAACTCTCCATGGTACACAGACCTCATATTTGTCTTACACAATTTACAAGCTCCTCCTGGTCTAACTAAAACTAAGGCTAGATTCTTAAAATTAAAAGCATTGAAATATTGTATTATGGATGGAAACCTTTATTGGAAAGATGTTGGGGGTATTTTACCGAACTGTTTATTAAAGGATGAAGCTGACAAGGCATTGTAGGATTTCCATGAAGGCGATTATGGCAGACATCTAAGTTGGAAGACTACTGCTAACAAGATCCTCAGAGCTGGTTTTTACTGGCCCACCTTATTTGCAGATGTTCACAAAAAGGTAACCTCCTGCCACAAGTACCAAGTCTTTGAAGGAAAAAGACAACTTTTTCCCCTACCCCTCAAACCTATTTCAGTGGAGGCTCCATTCCAACAATGGGGTTTGGAATTTATTGGTGAAATTCATCCTCCCTCTTCAGGCCAGCATAAATGGATCCTCACAGCTACGGACTACTTCACAAAGTGGATCGAAGTTGTACCCTGCAAGCAAGCCACTGACTATGTCATTATTAAATTCTTGGAAACTAATATTCTGTCTCATTTTGGATGCCCTAGGAAGATCATAATTGACAATGCAACAACTTTCAGATCCAAAAAGCTAATAGAATTTTGCAGCAAGTACCAGATTACTTTGGGGCACTCCACAACTTACTACCCTCAAGGAAACAGGCTGACTGAGTCCTCAAATAAAAGTTTGGTGAACATCATAAAGAAGATGTTGCAGGAAAACAAGAAATCCTGGCACTACAAGATGGTCCGTGCACCCTGGGATGACAGGTTAACCACCAAAAGATCAATTGGTATGTCCCCATATTAGTTGGTATATGGCACTGATGTAGTTTTTCCCACTTCTTTAGGAGTTCCCGTTATGAAACTGTTGCAAGAGGTTCAGGCGAAGCCTAATGATACCCAAAGGAGAATAAATCAGATGATCCAACTACAACAGTCTAGAGAAGAAGTGTATAACCAGATCCAGGTGATCCAAGAAAGAATAAAAAAGATTTATGACAAGAGAACCAAGGAGGATGATTTTGAATTAGGTGACCTAGTATTGAAATGGGATTCCATAAACGAAGACAAGGGAAAACATAGGAAGTTTGACAACTTGTGGAAAGGTCCTTACATAATCCAGGCTTATAGAGGGAACAACACATTCTTACTCAAAGACATGTAAGGAACAGATCTGCCAGGAGGACCCATCAATGACAGGATGCTCAAATGGTATGTTCCACAGAAATACATATTTTTGATCATCCACCTCATTGTACAAATCGTTTTATTTTACTTTCAGGTTATGTGTGGGTGTTGTTGATCATATGGTTGAAGCCTGAAGAGCAGGCCCTAAGTCACTGACCAATGCCACCACATTTTCAAAATAAAACAGATCAAGTTGCAGAAGAAGCACTGGAGAAGATTTTCCAAAACATCAGGTAGCAGGTTCTTGGCACTTCACAAGGAGAGCACCATCCCCAGGTGGAGCCACTATTATAACCCTATGTTTCATAGGATCAACTGGTGAATGTAAATTTTCCTTCTAGTTGTATTTTTGTTGCAAATAATATTTCATTCTGCAAATTATTTACAAAAGAAAATAAAGAAAATAAAGAAACAAAATGAAGGAGGGTATGAAAAAAAAATGATAAAACTCCATGCAATAAGAATGGCTTGATTCATACAGTCTAATCATGGTCAAGTTCTTTGAATTTATGCAGATAGGTTAGTGAATAAACTTGGCTAAACAGTTTAATTTTAGCCAAAGATAGATAGGTTAGTGAATAAATTTGATCAAACAGTTTAAACTTGATCAAATGTCCTAGGTTAGAGTAACAATTTAGCCCAACAGTCTAATCTGGGTTAATGTTGTTAGGTGATTAGAGTAGGACATAGGTTAGTATGCTTTCATTTCAATAAATGGATGAAAAGTTGGTTAAATTCTTTGAATTGAGTTAAAAATGTTGTATTCTAACATCTTGGTGACAAAATGAAAAAGGGGAGCAGTGCAAAAAACCCAAAAAAGAGTGCTATCTTAAGTTTTTGGTGATATAGCATGATTGGCGCTTTATGCTAAAACACGTGCAAATATCAACGGTTCATCATCACGCGCCAAGATCTATGGCTGGCAGGAGATATCAGACCCCCCCGATCATTCTACCTTTAACANGGGGGGCAGTCCGAGTTGGTGGTATTCCACGGCGAGCCCCATCATAATGTGGCACGTTTGTGTTAACTTGGAACCCCCTAGATCTAAACCATTTACCACCTACCCCCCCTCCGAGTAAACCGCCAAACTACCTTTTCATACCACCTCTGTTCCCTGCCATCACACTCCACTATCTCCGCCTATACGTCATGTTCCACTACTCTGCCGACGTACCATTCCCCACTCACCCATCGCCCGTCACATCCCATCCACTTTTCATCCACTCACCACCCTCCACATCACCTTCATACACTTGTTACCCATTTATTACCCTCCACCTCATCCCCAAGATACACGTTGGCCAATCAATGTGGGCGATCATGACCGTTGGCCTGCTAACCCATTATCCACTTTCCAACAGACATCCGTTCATCTTCCTAATCTTTTTTTCTCACCATTGACGCATTGTTCATGATCCAGACGTAACCACACCACACTGTTCTCCTTTCTCTTCAAGCAACTTCCGCCATTAACGCCTGGTAATTGCAGCTAACAATCCTTTTGCAGGTATCAACCAGATCAATGGTGCCCAAATCAAAATCCTCAGAGATCGAAGAGAATCCATTCCTCCCACCTCCCATCGACCTGGATCAGACACCTCTGGCTGATAAAAATTACTTGATTGCAGAGCCAAAGTGAAAATTTGACTTCTTCAAATTGCACTTCTGTCTCAGAGATACCTTTCTGGACTAGAGCGACGAGATTGGACTCTGGGAGTCCAATCTCCCACTGTACCTTTTCCCTCAAATTTACCATTTCCCCGAATTCACTCTAAAATGCCAGGCACACTATCTTCCTAGCCAGAGAGCCATTGTTTCTTGATCTGGTGAGACCCTTTTCACCATTACCCCAGAAACAATAGACCAGATGATGCAGATTCCCAGAGCTGACTCCCTTTCCCCTCTGTCCGTTGAAATTCTGACTGAGATGTACCAAAAGCTATCTTTCCCACAGAGAGCTCAAATCTTCGATCTTTTCCTCCTTGAAGTGCCCAGTTACCCAAAAAAAATACCCCCTACCACTCCTCCATTTTTTCAGCGAAAGGTAACCAGGTTATATATTCCTTGTGTTCTCTGCTTGAATATTATTTAGATGAGTGGGTAGATGAACCCATCCTGGATTTTCTATCCATATTTCCACCAAAGAGAAAACCACTAAACAGTTAAGCTTCAACCAATTTTTGGCCGACAACATTCATGAGCAACTCTTCAAGTTTCCCATAGAGGGCATGTTCAGGTATTCCTCAATATTGGCATACATGTTCATATTTTTCCAAGTAGAGAAGTTCTCCTCCCTACAGAAGCTCAACCAAGACGATAATCCACAACCTATCACATCATGGACATCATTACTGAGAAAGAACTCATCTGAGTTCAGTTTTGAGCAGTTCATCGATCAATTTTACCACCCAGTGGTAAGCATGCTAAGTGGATGGAAATAACCCAGGATAAATGAAGAAATTCAAAGGATCATGCACCTGTCAGACCTTGCTAAAACGGGTGACTAGTACCTGTACCAGGATCACACAGAGATCATAGTTTACGGATGTGAGTTGGCCCCTTACAAGCTGCCCAAATACTTACTTGTCAGGATATTCGCTCTATAATATATCTGACAGATGATCAACTCAGATGATATTCACTTTGTGGTCTTCAAAAAGAAACAACAGTTGAGGATCAAGGGACAGATAGGATCTTTTATCTGTAACAACCGAGCTGCAGGGGAAGAGGCCAATAAAATTTTGAAGGAGATGAAGTTCAGTCTCAGTTTCTCTTGGCACTATGATCCATGTGGGATTATTGCAGAAACCAGATTAAAGAATAAAATTTCCCCATATGCTTATGTACCCAAACCAGAAGTTGAGAAGTTAATGAACCAGACAGGGTGGGAGGAAAACACTCTGCTAGATGAAAAAGAACAACCTCCTTCTACCATCATTTCACAGACCACTACTCCTCAGGTACGTGTTGAAATTACTAAGACAACTGAGAGGGGAGGGGGTGAATCAATTGTTATTATGCTTAAACAATTTTAAGTCTATTAATACATTCTTAATCTTTCTTCAAGTGATCATCAACATTATACAGCATATGGACAATAAAAGTAATGAGCATCAGTCACACATAAGGTATACACAGAGATAGATTTTCACGAGGAAACCCATAAAGGGAGAAAACCTCTTCTTCTTCGAAATGATAGGCAGTCTTTTAAGTTCTGTACATCATCTATAATTGAGCACCAATTCAATGTGAGGCTGCTACCTCTATTTTACAAGCTACAACTTGTTTGAGAGCACCAACTCTCTTGTTTCTCTAGCACCCACTAGAAGGAAGCACCAACTCCCTTAATGTTCCAACACCAACTGGATGGAAGCACCAACTTCCAGTTACACAGGCTCCAACCTGTATAACAGAGAACACTTGTTCTCCCTTGCACCACCCTGCTACCCTGGTTTCTCTGGCTGCAACCAGATGGAAGCTACAACTCCCTGTGTTCAAGCTCCCACTTGAACCTCTGAGGACAACAATCCTCCCTAGCACCTCCCAACCACCATGGAATATAAATGAATAATTAAACAACCAACTACACAGATAAATCGATTCTTACCACTTCTTCTCTATTATGTAAATATGGTCTTCTTCTAACTGTTTTGCGATTATGCTCTGCTTCAACTTGTTCTGTCATTCTGCTCTGCTTCAAGTCTTTTCCTCATCTGTTACTCTTCTCTGAGTTTTATCTCACACTGCGCATATTTTCAGTCTCACACTGCGCATCCTATGATTTTCCCTTTCTTACAGTTTAATTCATTTTTCGTCCAGAACAATCAACCTCGCACAGTCTGTATCTTTTTCTTTTATGCACCGCACCCATAGCCGTTACCCTTCGAATCTTCTGAGGCAAAAGAAAAACCGTTTAAACAACTAAAACGCCAACCGATAAGGAATCATGAATAATTTTTGCTCACTGATTCGTAACTGATGAATTAATTGTGAGAGAGAACAATAGCCCTCCGATCATATTCAAGTTTATCTGCACCGTTGGATGAAATTTATTAATCTTGCCTTTAAATCGGGTTTCGACATTTCGGCATTCCTGTGGCCAAGTGTCTCGACACTTCATGTCGCGATCTCCGAAACTCTGATACAAAGCTTTTCTGTGCTAGCTCCTTCCTCTATATGACCAAGGCCATGACCAAACGCTTATGCATAAAGTGCTTTTCGTGAATTCACATTTCGTGAATCTGGAGATGTGGCATCTTGACTCTCCAAGTCGCGATCCCCGAAAACCCGAAATGGAGCTTATCTGAACTGACTCCTTCCCTTCTTGTGACCACCGGCAGTGACCATAGGCTGTGCCAAAAGGCGCTTCATATTTCGCGAGTTTATAAACTTCATTGAGTATGATCGACGGTTGAAATATCCATAGATCCGACGGTCCAGATCTTATCGTGATCTCGCATCTCGCGAGTTTCCACACCATGCTCCGTTGACTCCAAGTCAACGACTTGTCCTATGATTCGACGGTCCATATCTGATTTTAATTCAACGGCTCAAATCATATTGCGATTTCGATGGTTATATTTCTTGCCTCTTCAAGTCGCGATTCGTGAAACTCCGAAATGGAGTCGGATCAACGGTCTAGATCACACCTTGATCTGACAGCTGCGATTAAATCACGATTTCGATGGTTATGTTTCTTGCCTCTCCAAGTCGTGAGTCGCGAAACTCCGAAATGGAGTTGGATCAATGGTCCAGATCACACCTTGATCTGATGGCTGCAATTAAATCGCGATTTCGCATATTGCGATTTCGATGGTTATGTTTTTTGCCTCTCCAAGTCGCGAGTCACGAAACTCCGAAATGGAGTCGGATCAACGGTCCAGATCAACACTTGATCTGAAGGTCATCGAGAATTGTAAATGAGATCCAACGATCAGAAATGCTGCTTCTCCTCCCGAGCTTACTTTGTTCCGCTTACTCTGATCTTGCCATCGATGATCTGCCAACAATCCTCTGCACTATCTCTTCTGAGATTATTCGAATCTTCTTTGCAACGTCTTCTCATAATGCCCATCTATTACATACTTTCTGTACTCATGCCATCTTCACTGTTGTACTTGCCATCAATGACAAGTATACAAGTATGCGCTGTCTGTTAAATATTTGTCAACATTCTCCCCCTTTTGCATTGATGGCAACACAAGCACCCACATGCATTCAGACTCTCCTCCCGGACTCTTTTCTCCCCCTTTGACATCAATGTCAAAGAAGAAACATGCTCCCCCTGAGTTGTTGCAAAACATACTCCCCCTGTAAACTATGAGCATCTTGGAAATACACCAGATATTCAATAAGTACTCCCCCTGACCAGGTGACATATTAGACACAAGAAATTATAACCCCCAACTTTTGACGAAGATATCCAAAAGGGGTTGCTGCTAATGGTTTTGTAAATATATCTGCAATCTGTTTTGTAGAAGGTATATAATTTAGTTGAACAATTCTGTTTGTAACTTGTTCTTGGAGAAAATGGTACTTTATTGGAATATGCTTAGTCTTGGAATGAAGAACAAGATTCTTGGAGACACTAATGGCACTGGTGTTATCACAGTGAATTGGAATGGGATCAGTGTAAGTTACCTTCAAATCTGCAAGAGTTTGTATCATCCATAAAATTTGTGTGCAGCAAGTAGCAACAGCAATGTATTCTGCCTCTGTAGTTGATAATGAAATGGATCCTTTCTTTTTACTAAGCCATGCAACTAATGAGTCACCCAGAAAGAATGCTCCTCCACTGGTGCTTTTTCTCTCATCAACACAGTTTGCCCAGTTTGCATCTGAATAAGCAGTTAACTGGAAATTCTGATTTCTAGGATACCACAGACCATAAGTCATTGTTCCCTTCAAGTATTTAAATATCATTTTGACAGCTACCAAATGACTTTGTTTAGGAGCAGACTGATAACGACCTACCATTCCAACAACTTGCATTATATCAGGACGGGATGCTGTGATGTATAGAAAACTGCCTATCATAGAGCGATATGACCTTTGATCAACATCAGGTGAGATATCGTCTTTAATCAGCTTGCAACCAACCACCATAGGTGTACTAACAAGAGAGGAATCCTCCATCTGAAATTTCTTTAACATCTCTTTCAAATATTTTTCTTGAGAGATAAATATTCCTGCAGAACTTTGTTTTACTTGTAAGCCAAGAAAATATGACAATTCTCCTATCATGGACATCTCAAACTCTGTTTGCATAGAGTTAGCAAACCACTGGACAGATGATTCATTAGTACAACCAAAAATAATATCATCTACATAAACCAAAACAACTAGTAAATTATCACCTTCAGACTTAATGTAAACGTTACTATCAACAATACCTTTCTTGAACCCTTTTTCTTGTAAAAATTTGTCCAGTCTATAATACCAAGCTCGTGGTGCTTGTTTTAGTCCATATAAGGCCTTCTTCAGCTTACAAACACAATTAGGATTATCTGTCAATGAGAATCCTTCAGGTTTCTCCATATATACTTCTTCCTCTATATCTCCATTAAGAAATGCTGACTTAACATCCATCTGATAAACTTTAAAGTTTTTATGACATGAATAGGCAAGAAACATTCTGATGGCTTCCAATCTTGCCAATGGTGCAAAGGTTTCATCAAAGTCCTGACCTTCAACTTGTGCATACCCTTTACAGACCAGTCTGGATTTATTTCTAACAACTTGTCCTTTTTCATTCATTTTATTCTTGAACACCCATTTGGAACCTATTATATTTTTATCTTCAGGTCTAGGGACAAGCTCCCAAGTATTGTTCTTCTCAATCTGATCTAGTTCTTCATTCATAGATCTAATCCAATCATCATGCTTGCTGGCTTCATCAAAATTTTTAGGTTCAGTCATAGATAAAAAAGCAACATGAGATTGTTCCGAGTCTTTAATCAATTTCCTTCTTGTCTGAAATCCTTTATTTATATCTCCAATTATCTGATTTTCAGGATGATTCTTTTTAACAATTCTGAGAGGTGATTTTTCTTCTTTCTACTGATTTGTGTCAGTCTGAGTATTCGTATCTTCATCTGATTTAGATTCTTCCTTTTCTGATCCTTGGACCTGTTCATCTTCATCTTCAACTATATATTTTGTTCTTGGTTAAGCACTGCTTACACTTCTGACTGAAATTTCTTCATCAATTTTTATATCTATACAATCAACTAGTTTATGCAGTCTCTTATTGTAGCATCTGTACCCTTTACTATTTGTAGCATAACCCAAGAAGATACCTTCATCAACCCTGTCATCATATTTGCCAATATTTTCATCATTGTTCTTGATATAACATTTACTCCCGAAGACTTTAAAATGCTTGATTGAAG